>CAJINV010000006.1:2901699-3076498 GCA_905178155.1 Amoebophrya sp. A120
TTTTTTAGCGCACCTTTATGATGGCCTTACTGTTGAAAGGATGGAGGGAGTTAAGTCAGTTTTTAGAACCCAGTCTGTTTATGCTAGCAAAGGGCTAGTGCGCTGTGGACCCCCAGGATCAGGTAGACGAGGTCCCAGACCGAAGTGGTAGGCGCTTAGGGTGAACTATGTATGTAGCGCTTAGGGCCCTTCCGTACGGCCAATTTGTATGCCCGCAACGGGGTTCGCCTAAGTCGGTCATTTATATGCAAGGCGTTGGGTTACCCGGTCGGCAGAGCCGATCCACAACGAACGAACGAAGACCTGCATTTATACGAGTACGATACTTTTGCACAGCATACTGCAGAGAATCGTGCCCCACCGGCCCGGCGTGGAAAAAAACCTCACCAAGGAGGAAAAATTCTTCCTGTATTACAGTGAAAAATGCCCCCACCCCCAAAGTTGCAGAAATTTGTGATGCGAAATTTTCAAATGAAAACTTTTTGCCATGCATGAAAGGAGTATGAATCTTTCTGATGCAGAGTCTAGGCGTGTATCGCATCGCTTGCATGACAAGCGCCGCTCTTGCCGGGATCTTCTGCAATACAAACCTTTGCGATTCACGATTGGAAATCTGTGATGCTGATAGATGCAAGAGGGCGAATGTTTCTATTGGAAAGGTTTGCAACACAAATGCTCCCAATTTCGGGGGTGGGGGCATTTTTCATTGTAATATCCTGGTGCCGCAGTTTACCGACAAAGTCCCACTCTATGGAACGATTGCACAACTCGCTCACTTGTTCTCGAGGCTTTGTCTATTCATCTTCCATTTTCTAATTTATTAGATTTACAAACGGCGACACGCAGAAGCAGAAGCAACTAAAGAATTTTTTTTGCAACGGCCTCATCTGTAGTCGTGTGCAAGATGACAAATGCTATAAATGCATCATCAAAAATGAATAAAAAAGAGAGCGAAAAAATAATCCGGAGGAGTCGTTGTGCAATTTCATACCCTCGGCGTGCCCTACGGTTTCGGGCGGATCGCGATGCAGAAATCAAAGGGCTACGACAGGAACTTTCAACCCAGATTCGACGAGCTCCGTCGTTTGGGCGGCCTCAACCAGGAGATCTCGCAGGCGAAGGCACTGTATCCTGTGCAAAAGTTGTATATATCGTACTAGTATAAACCGCATGACAAATTTCTCAGCGTGATGAAAAATGGAACTTGTAATGCGGATTTAGGTTGAGAAAAATATTTCTCATGCGTGACTGCGATTAATAGTACGAGGTGCGATACGACTTTTGCAATGCATAGACTGCTATCCTGTGCAAAAGTATCGTACTCGTACAAATGCTAACGCAAGTCTTGCATTACAAATCTTGTTTCCAAGGCAAATCTGCATTACAAATTTTATTTCTCATGCTGAGGAAATTTGTAATGCATTTATACGAGTACGATACTTTTGCACTGGATAACTGCGGATGAGTCGGAAGAAGAAGAAGGGCGTTGCGGTATAACCCGCTCAGCTGTTACAATCTCAAGTGTTACAATAGAATATGAAAATCTGTGATGCAAAACACACATGGCCTAGCCTACTCCCACAGCATTGCGCATGACAAGTTCTGGAGTCCCAAACTGCACGAGAATTATGTGGCGAAATTTGTAATGCAGAAAGTGGAACGCTGTGCGGGTCTGTCATGCTCATCATGCAACACAAAATCCAGATTCTATTGTAACGTTTGAGATGGTAACCAATTTGAGCGGTTCATATGCGGGGGAAATCACGGTGCTTGGGGAGGGAATTGGTGGTGGAAAGGAAAATTTGTACTGACAAGGCGTTTAATGAGCCTTGTCGTTTCTGCCTGTTTCGCATGACAAGAAAAAGTTGTGCGAAAAGCATTTTGTATGTTAGTTTATTTCCCCGGTACAAAATAATCTTCTTGCTCTTGTAAAACTCTTGTAGTCCTCGTAAATAAAACCAGCACGACCTCACTGCTTGTAATAGTAATGCACTAAAAGTTAAAGTGATTCGGCTTTATCACAACTGGTTACATTGAAAATCAAAGCGGAAACCCGAATGCAAAAAAGAACCCCTTTGAAATGCATTTTGACCTGTACTAACAAGTGTAAGTATCTCTCTCTCGTCTCTTGTTCTGTAAGATAACAAACTACGGCTGCAAGAATCCAAACTACTGTACGATTTAATATTCCATCTCAGATAACAAACTTCTACCCCGTAACTTTATTAGGACAAAAGTATTCATCTTGACAGAACGAAGTTACAACCGTATTCAATCACAATGCAGAATCAATAATACAAATGCACCCGGAGCTCAAGCTTTTTACCTACACGCTTTTGATATCAGAATGCCAAAATGAACTACGGTCTACAGTATGGTATGCTTTTCTTCTGCGTTTGGTGATGTCTCCATGTTTCACTTTGCTGTGTAACGTCGGGAAGCAGGGAAGGTGGCGTTCAGTAGACACAAAAAGCATTGTTACGACCACAACGAACTCCAAAAGGACACTGTTCCTCTTGTGATGTTGTGCGATATCCTTTACCTAGTATAGTAACTCTTGCGATTAAATCTAAATTTGCTTTCTTGTAGAACTTTTTAGAATCCATCAATACGAAACTGAGACAAACACGATAGACCTGCTGCTTATGCTGTGCGCACCGGTTGTACTAGCGCACCAGTTTACGTCGACCTAGCGCGCGGAGGTAGGAGGTTCTTCTTGTGCCCAACCAATACCTGGCTTTATATGTTCCTAGAAAATGGTCCTCTAGGTCGCCGGTCATCGCCCAGCCGCAGCTGAGTCGTGTCCAAAATTATACTTGAGCTTACTTTGTTTATCTTCAATAGTGTAGTCCTCAACCTGTACAATATCAACACAGCTTTCCCCTACGCCTTGATCTGCAAGTAGGAGTGGAACTTCTACAGATGAAACTTGCTACGAGGAGTACTTTCGAAGGGAAGTAGAAGAGCAGTCCTCTTCACGGTGCTTGTAAAATGATTCAAATGAAAATGTAAAAACAACCAAACTCTAGTTGTGTGCAACGAAGCTACAGTACAAGAAGGAAAGAGAATCGGTGATAAACAGCTGGGGCGGAGGGCGAGGCGGTTTCTCGATGCAAATGAGCAGAACAACTTCCCTCCTGCCCGACATAATATACGGCGAAGGTGTTCAGGATCAGGGCCGAGCACGCCTGCTGCTATAGTCCTAGTCCTAGTTTCATTAACTTGTTTCAAAGAATGAGGTTGTTCTAATAAAATCCTCCACCTCCTCATAAATATGAATGTCGGACGTGCAATCCTCCCTGAGCCTAGTTTAGTATCATTAGCGCTTGTCACCATGCATGCAACATGTACAGGCTCACAGGAGGGAGAAAGATGATCAATGGAGCTATGAAAAACGAAACCACGACGACTCTCCTAGTGAAACGTCCATGATTTGTCGTGTTGCTGTCGTGGTTAGCAAAGCATCACTCTGTACTGCACGACTCTGAACAGCGATAATCTGTTGTTGTACTAGTGGCAAAAAGTCATGTTGAGATCTGATTTCCGCTCAAGAGTACTAGAGTAATTTCGCTAGAAGTAGAATTAGAAGTACAGTTTGTTCGTTTGTTCATCAACAGCAATCGATTTTTGAGTACAGTAGTTTCGATAAAAGCAACACAATTCGCGTCTAGTTGTGACGGTGCGTTAATCGCGACAGATTGATAAACAGCTAGAAACAAGGATTTATGAAACAGGTGAAGTTGGCAAACAAGCGACAGTTGTCTTTATTCAGCAGAATGACGTGGAAGCTACGATCCCGCTATGAATTCTCCCTGGCCCCCTCCCCAGGACTGTAGCTGTACGTCGACGACAAAGGACGAGCGGCGACCGACAACATTATTACATGATGAGCGACCCCCTGGACCACGTTGAGGCAGCAGCGGTCGCCCCCCCGGAGGGGTCGCAAGGTCAACAAATTCATCCGGGTGCGGCAGTTCTACACCCAGACGAAATTGCTGCTGCCGTGGTTGTATCAAGTGCAAAAATGTCTGGGTCTGGAAGAATGCATGTTTGTCATGCTTGTCTGGCATGACTCTTAAATCTGTCATGCACTTTTACCCAACAGCTCCATTTTTCTGTGATGCAGAAACGCAGTTCGTCATGCAGAATAGGCAACACCTAGAAGCTCAGATGAAACTTGTCATGCTAAGCCAGCACTTGTAGTTGCCTCATCATGAGACGCCGCCCAGCATCACAAGTTTCCAGACCCAGACATTTTTGCAATTCATAGGTTGCTGATGTGGAGTCCGACACTGAGTCGACGACGAGCTCCGTCTATGCAAAGAAAAAAGTGTTACAGTACGTATACACATTGTGTAGTTCTTGCAAGACCGGTAAGACAGTAAACCTTTGTCATGCACGAACTGCTTTCGAATTCGAGGCTTGTTTCATATTCACGCGTGTTCTTTTACCATCTCTGAATGGCAAGTTTTCTCTGTCATGCAGAGATGAAAATTTGTGTCTCTACTGCATGTTGTAATTACAACAAATGTGTACCTACCTGTAAATGCACGTTTTTCGCGGGATACTGTCGTGGACCAAAATTCCCTACAAGTGGATATGAACTGCAAAAGTATCGTACTCGTATAAATGCAATACAAATTTTCCCAGCATGAGAAATGAAATTTGTAATGCTGATTTACCTTAAAAGAAGGATTTGTAATGCAAGACTTGCATTTATACGAATACGATACTTTTGCACAGGATAGTGGACCACCACCAACAACTTCATGTCCCCATTATCAAATGCAAAAATGTTTGGGTCTGGAAACTTGTGATGCTGAACTGCGCATGATTGAAGCGCTTCCAATGGCAGCCAAGCATGACAAGTTTTTGAGAGGCCTGCTGATGCCTAGCACGCATTACAAATTGCGTTTTTGCATGACAAAGAAAGCCTCTGTTTTGCTGCTCATGCAACACAGATTTTCCACGAATGCATGACACGCATTACAAGTTCCACTTTTCCAGACCCAGACATTTTTACATTTGATACCCATTCTCGGTGGCGTACAAGGCAACAGCCACTCTCTCAACGACACACTGGCGCAGTCCCGCATCGACACGGCGCGATTGCTGGGAAGCCGCGGCTTCGTGTTCCCCCCAGCACCAGGAACATCAAATGGGGCAACTGCCAACGTGGTGGACGCAGGACCCGGAGGCGCAAATTTGGCCGGGAATGGCGGGTCCGGGGCACCCACGCCGTTTGGGGCCAACGATTATCGTTTTTTCGCGAATAATTCCGCAATGACCCACCTATTACCGGAGCACATTGAGGACGATTTTTTGCGGTTGCAGGCTATGCGAAGAAAAATCTGTTTCACTGTGGTGATTTTGCAAGATCTGCATCACAACTTTGTTACACATGACAAAGAAATAAACTTGGCATGCGTGCTTCCTAAAAAGGGAAATAAACACAACTAGAAATAGAATGTGTTTCATGTGTAGCAAGACAAACACATTTGCGTTGCGTTCTATCATGCATCACGAAGTTTACAGTGAAACAGTTTTTTCTTCCCGCGATACAGGCGGAACAGAAAATTTTAGAGACCGTGATGCGCGAGAACAGGCGGCTTGAGGACGAAATGCTGTTCTATCGGGACAGAACCAAGGATCTACTGGAACGGGAGAAAACGTATGTTAATGTGATTCTGTTTCCACCTTTGAGAAGGTTCAAAGACCAAGCTTTGAATTTCGCTTATATGGTGCTGATGCTGTGCTGCTGTGTAAGACAGGACATGTCATGTTGTCTCGCATCGTGGTCCACCAACCGCGCGACAACGACAAACACACATGACGAAATAAATCAGGCTTCGCATTTCCCAGATGGAAAACCAATCGAAGGCGGAAGCGCTGGAATCGTCCCGGGACCAGGTGTATCCAATGTAAATATCGTCCTTGAATCTAGTCGGGAAACTTGTAAAGTGCTCAGTTGCAAGCCCAGCATGAGAAATTTAATATTCGCGCGGCTTCAAACATATTCTTGTTTTGCTTTCCGCATATGAAACTGCGTTTTTGCATGACAAGAAAACGGTCAACATCCCTTCTTGGACACGCAACACAAACTCTTCAGTCATGCGAGACACACACGCCAGCGTGAGTACAAACATTTTATCCTTCGAGACCACCCAGATCGGTATTTGCAATGCATAAGGTTGCCGACAACTACGGCAAAAAGCTCTTCAAGCTGGAGCGGCATTATCAAATGCAAATATGTCTGGGTCTGGAAAAGTGCAACGTTTGTCATGCACGTTTTGCATGACGCGTGAGGTCTGTGATGCATGCCCTAGCATCACAGATTCTGTGAGATCTTTTCCATGCCTTTTCCGCATGGATGAGAAACTGCCTCTCGGCCTTCTTAAAAATAAAAGTGAACAGCTTTATTGGTAATCACGCAACACAGATTTTTGCATGCTTCAGATTTAGCATGACAAGTTGTACTCTTCCAGACCCAGACACTTTTACACTTGATAGGCATTTGGCGAAGACGAAATTCGAAAACAAGCAACTGAAAACCGAGATGGTAATTGCGCAACAGCATGTGTTATCCTGTGCAAAAGTATCGCACTCGTATACGTATTGCAATCATGCATTATCTTGAGGTAGATCAGCATTTTACAAATTTCATTTCTCACGCTGAGGAAATTTGTAAATGCATTTATACGAGTGCGATACCTTTGCAGTGGATACGTGTATGAGCAGCAGGAGTTTTTTGAAAAGCACATGACCAGCATGGAGGAGGCGCAGGAAAGAGAAAGCAAGGACAAGAAATATCCTAAGCAAAAACGTCCCCACCCCATAGTCAAGTTGGGAATCTAGCAACACAAATCTCCAAGCTTTGGGGACTGTACATGACAAGTTTCCCTCTGCAGTGTAGTTCTGATTGGCAAGATGAGCCGCATGAGAAAGCCACTTTCACATCCTGTTTACAGCATTACAAATTCCAAAACACGATTGGAAATCGCTCTCGTGGACGAGCTGCGCATTCCAAATGTTCCTGTTACTGCGCATTTGCATGACAACTCTGGTGTGGGGACGTTTTTACTCAGGACAAAAAACTTCTGAAGGAGCAAGCGGAGAAGGCGGAGCAAGAAAAGCAGAAGCTCGACGCGGAAAAACAAGTTCTCTCCACTGACCTCGTTCTGATCGACAAGAAAAAGAAGGAGGAAATCCTAGCGATGAAAAAGGACTGCGTATCAAAGTGAAAATTCCCCACCCCATATTCAAAAGACAACTTGTGTTGCTGGATTTCTGTACACAAATGAACTTTGTACTGCAGCAAGAGCTTGCGCTTGTCGGCATATTCTATCTGAGCCCATTTGGGTACGCATCCGGCAAGCAGCTGAGCATGCGAAACAAGTCTGACATGGGCGAAATCGCATGACAGACTCGCTGCACAATGCGCCGCATGGGTGCCGTTTGCCTTGTACGCAAGACAAAGCTGATTCGTGGTCACAAATCAGCATCACAAATTTCCTTTTCGATATGGGCAGGGGGGATTTTTCCTTACGATACTGCGAGGACCGGCTAGAGACCTTGACCAAGGAACTCACCGCCGAAAAGACGGCAGAGCTCGAAACCCTGAAAGCAGAACTCACATTATGCTATGTAAAAACGTCGCCACGAACCCATAGTCAAGTTGGGGAATCGGCTAGACAAATCCACAAGTTTTGGCTGTTTTGCATGACAGATTTGGAGTCGTAGTGTAGTGCTATTTGCGGTAGTTTAGCAGCGTCACAGATCTGGGCCATCATACTGATTGGAGCATGACAAATTCCAAAACACGACTAGAAAGCGCTTCGCATGGGGCTCCGGATGAGAAACATGCTTAGCATGCAGATTTGCATCGCAACTACCAACTATGGGATGGCGACGTTTTTAAATACGATACATACACAAACTCGCAGAAGAGACCACTCGAGCGGAAGCGCAGCTCGCGGAGGCGGAGCAGGCACACGCGGCCCACCTCGAGAAGTTGACAACGGAACACGAGCAAGCCAAGCAGGAGGGGATCGAAGCAGCGCAGGCGCAGTGCGAGGAGCGGTTGGCCGGGGAAAGGGAGGTATTCAGAAGAGAAAAGGAGAAACTGCAAGAAGACCTGATCGAGGAAAAACAGAACGCAGACATAAAAATCAACGCACTGCAAGTGGAACTGACCGAGAAGAATCAGAATTTTGACCAAGCGTCCATCGAAGTCGAGCAACAGATGCTACAGTTCCAAGAATATTAAATGCAACAGCATCGTACTAGTATACTACAAATCGCATGACAAATCTCCTCAGCATGAGAAATAGAATTTTGTAATGCGGACTCAACTTGAGAAAGAAACTTGTAATGCATGAATGCGATTAGAAGTACGACTACGATACTTTTGCACAGGATAAAGAACAGGTGCAGCAGTTGCAGGACGAGAAGCAGTTTTTGCAAACGGACTTTGACCAGTTGAAGTTAGACTTGGAAAAAGTAGCAAATGCAAAAATGTCTGGGTCTGGGAGATTGCGATATATGTCATGCCAGTCTGGCATGACTCTGAACTCTGTGTTGCATGGCCGCGAAGAGCTCCGCCTCCCTGTCATGCAAAAACGCAGTTTGTCATGCGGAATAATACGCAACTCAGAACCATGAAACAAATTTGTCATGCTTGGCAGCGCATCACAGTGAATTCACTATTCCCTTTCTTGCGTCACAAGTTTCCAGACCCAGATCGATATTTGCAATGCATAGAAAGCCGAGTCCGACAATGCGCAGGAAAAGATTCTGTTGGAGAACGAGTTTGAGCAAAAGCTGGAGCGGTCCCTGGGCGAGGAGCGGAAAAAGCTGGAACAAAAGGTATGACCTGCTCAAACGTTACAATCTCAAACGTTACAATAGAATCTGGATTTTGTCTTGCATGAAGAGCATGAGGAACGTATGTGGAGTTGCGCCTTTCGCAATACAAATTTTGCCGGATATCGATGGGGTTTTAGGTGCCGAAACTTGTTGTAATGCGCAAACCTATGGGAATACGGTAGATCATGCACTTCCTGCATCACAGATTTCCATATTCTATTCGTAACGTTTGAGATTGTAACAGCTGAGCAAGTTATAAAAGGTAAGCCAGATTGAGTCGGAGTTCATGCAGCAGTTTGAGATGAAAGAGCATATGAACTGCAAAAGTATCGTACTCGTATAAACGCATTACAAATTTCCTGAGCATGAGAAATCAAATTTGTAATGCGGATATACGTTTAGAAAAAAATTTGTAATGCATGATTGCAATTACTACGAGTGCGATACTTTTGCACAGGATAGAGCAGGAAGCGCTGGACCTGCAGAAGGAGCTGGATTTGGTCAACAAGGAGTGCAACGAGCTGAAGGAAAAGGTCGATAGCATGGAGGTCGACAAAACGAAAGAGTTCACCCATATGGAAGTGTCAGGATTGAAATCGTCAAAGTTGAAAAGATTTGTAATGCATAAAACCGATACCAGATGGAAGCCCACTTATCAAGCGCCGCGTGACAAATTTTCCGAGCACGGGAATCAATCCAAGTTTTCATGCTGTTTCGGCACAGGAGACAGCTTTTGTCATGCTACTTTAGCAGCTCTGTCCCAAACCCTAGACAGGCTCACAATCGGCCTCACTTGCCATCCCTGCAACACAGGCACCTCATGCTTTGCATTTTATGCATTGCAAGTTATTTCAACTTTGTTGATTTCAAACCTGACGCTTCCATAGCCCAGGAAGACCTCGAAAAGCGGATCGCGGAGGAAAAAGAACAGTGGGAAATTATCCCGAGCAAAAACGTCTCCACCCCATACCCATTTTGTGAAAATAGCGAAGTTTCTCTGTGCTTTATTTTGGTCTTTTCCAGTACATAAACAAACACAAAGTCAAGATAGGGAATCTTCTGTTAGACAAATCCGCAAGTTTTGGCTGTCGCGCATGACAAGTTTGGGCTCGTAGTGTTAGTCGTAGTCCTATTGTGATTTAGCTAGTGCAACCGCGTCACAACTCGGTCACCTTATTCTGATTCCAGCATGACAAAGTCCCTAATAGCATTAGAGAATAGTCCTCATGGGGCTGCGCACGAGAAATGTTTTAGACTTGCAAACTTGCATGACAACTCTGGGATGGGGACGTTTTTCCACAGGATAGAAATGAGTCGGGCCATGGAGGACCAGGCGAAGCGGGACAACCTCGAGCACCTGGAACTGAAGCACAGCGGCGAGATTCACCAGCTGCAGCAAGAATTGCAGCGCGCGAAGGAGTATCAAATGCAAACCATGTCTGGGTCTGGAAGGATGCAGAGTTCTTTGTCATGCTTCGATCTGGCATGACTGAGGAGTATGGTGATGCGTGTCCCAAGAAGAGACCCATGCTCGTGCCATGCAAAAAGAAACGCAGTTTGTCATGCGGAAGCCGGAACATATAGGCACGAAAATTGTACTTCCCATGCGTGGCTGTGCATTACAGAGCACTCACTAATATTTCCAACTCAGCATTACAAGTTTCCAGACCCAGACATAGATATTTGCAATGCATAAGGAGGAAGGGGCCGCGAAAGTGTCGCAGTTGGAGCAGCAATATCCTGTGCAAAAGTATCGTACTCGTATATAGTGCAAGCCTTGCATGACAAATCTTTTTCTTAAGGTAAATCCACATTACAAATTTTATTTCTCATGCTGAAAATTTGTAATGCATTTGTACGAGTGCGATACTTTTGCAATTCATAAGCAACTCGATTCCCTGCGCCACGAGCGGGAAGCGCAGGAGAGGGCGTGGCAAGCGGATGCCCAAGCGTCGCTCGAGCGAGAGGTGGCTGCGGAAGTTGCGAAGGTGAATCAACAGCACGAGGAACTCCTCACACGAACTCTGGCCGAAGAACGAGAGCAGACGCAGCAGCGCGTCACCGCCTATGCATTGCAAGAGTATCGTACTCGTATAAATGCATTACAAATTTCCTCAGCATGAGAAAGAAAATTTGTAGTGCTCATGTACGCTAAGGAAACGCATGATTGCAATACGAGTCCGATACTTTTGCACAGGATACCGCCGAGCTGACGGAAAAACTCGACGCAGAGCTAAACGAGAAGCAGCAGCAGCTGACGCTATCGCACGAAAAAAGTGTTACAGTTACACATTGTGTTGCAAGACCGGCAACACAGACAACCTTTCTCATGCAGGAAATGCTTGGGAATGGGAGCCTCGTTTCCTTCCTGTTTTCCCTTATGATCTTCGCATTACAAGTTTTCTCTGCCACACAGAGAAAATTTGTGATGCAGAAACTCCAACAAATGTGTGACTGTAACACTTTTTTCTCATGATAGACGCAGGCAGTGCAGTACTACGAACTGGCCTACAACCAGAATCTTATCAAATGTAAAAATGTCTGGGTCTGGAAAGTTGGAACTTGTGATGCTAACTTTGGACTCTAAAAAAATCTGTATTGCATGACCAGCAAGAGGAGCCACATTTGTGCTACGCGAGGAGGGCATTTGTCATGCGGAAATGGCATCAGGAAGCTTTCCAAAAATCTGTGATGCTGGGTCATGCATTACAAGCATCATGGGCCATGCCAGACAAGCATGACAAGCCTTCCATTCTTCCAGACCCAGACATTTTTACACTTGATAAATCTGGAGCTGCAGCAAAAGCTGCAGGAAGCGACGGAGGGTTCGGAAAAGCAAAAATTGGATACGGAAACAACGGTGCGCGAACTGACAGCACAGTGCGAGCGGGAGAAGCAGGACTTGGAAGTATTACAATGAAAAATGCCCCCGCCCCCGAACTTGGGAGGATTTGTATTGCAAACCTTTCCAAATGAAACATTCGCCCTCTTGCATCTATCAGCATCACAGGTTTCCAATCGTGAATAGCAAAAATTTGTCTTGCAAAAGATCCCAGCAAGAGCGGCGCCTGTCATGGAAGCGATGCGATACACACCTAGACTCTGCATCAGAAAGATTCATACTCCTTTCATGCATGACAAAACGTTTTTATTTGGAAACTTCGCATCACAAATTTTTGCAATTTCAGGGGTGGGGGCGGGCATTTTTCATTGTAATAGGAAGCAAGGCTGCGGCACGAGCTGGGGGAGAAACACGCCGAGCAGCTCGAAAAACATACCAAATGCAAAAATGTCTGGGTCTGGAAACTTGTAATGCTAAACGTGAATGGAAGACGCACTGCAGTGCGCAGCTATGCATGACAACTTTTTTGGCTGCCATGTCTTACGTATTACGCATGGCAAACTGCGTTTTTGCATGACAGGCAAGAGGGCCTTTTCGCGCCTATGCAACACAGATTCTCGAGCCATGCCAGACAAGCATGACAAACTTCCATTCTTCCAGACCCAGACATATTTCCATTTGATAAAACAGGCCCAGGAACAACAAATCGCCCTCCAAGAACAGCAACGGCGTGATGCGGAAGCAACGAGGGCTAGTGCCACGACTCTAACTCCCGAGCAGCGACAGGAGCTGGAGGCGGAGCTGCGTGCGGACTTTGAACAGCGCACAGACGCTATTCGGGCCGAAGAGAGGGAACGGGTCGAAAAAGAAGTCGAAGCGAGGGTGCGCGAGGAAGTGGAAAATAGTACAATGCGGACGCGGCAGGCCGAAGAGCTTGAGGCACTACAGCAGAAGTTGCACCATGCGGAGCACATGCAGCACATGCTGGAAGGCGAAAAGCACGAGTTGTTGGAGAAATTTGAACGACAAAACGCGGAAAGCCTGTCACCCAACAGCAAGCAGGAATCTTTGTTGCAAACTCTGCAGCAGCAGTTCGACCAGGAGAAGGACGAGCTGCTGAAGCAGGCACAGTATCCTGTGCAAAAGTATCTGGTACTCGTATTGCAATCATGCATATACAAATCTTGGTCTTAAGGTAAATCAGCATTACAAATTTTATTTCGCATGCTGAGGGAATCTGTCGTGCGATTTCTACTAGTACGATACTTTTGCAATGCATACGCAGCGGGACTTGCTCGTGAGGGAAGAAGAATGCGAGAAGAAACTCGAGGACCTCCGACGGCAATTTTCGGAGGAAATGAGTGCGATAACCAAAAATGCTGGCCAGCAGCAGGACGCTGACCGCCTCGCGGACAACCAAGAAACCTTGGCCAGGGTTCAAAGAGAAAACGCCGTCTTGGTGGAGCAGAAGGAACAGCTCGAGACCGCGTTGCGCGACCTGGAAGGCTCCGCCGAGGCTAGAATTGCGGCCGTCGAGAAGGAAAAAGAGGAAGCGATTCGGGTCGCGAAAAACCGGAGCCCGGCACGGGATGAAAGTGGTGCCTCGGCCGGTATCGCAAGGAAAAACCTTCCCTCCCCATACTCAACCGGAGATTTGTGTAGCATGATTTGTGACCACAAATCCTTTTGTCATGCTAGAGGGGAAGAGATGCGTACTGTAGTGCTAGCATGCGTAGGAAAGCCTAGCGTCTTCAGCATGACAGGAAGCAACCGGAAACGGGAAACAGCATGACCAATTGCCTACAAACGAGGGAGCAACTGCGTCTCTTGGCCTTTTAGCAATACAAGTCGATATGTGTACTCAACTACAGCAACACAAAATTTGTTTTCGATATCGGGAGGGGGGATTTTTCCTCACAATAGCCGGACTGGCTGCTGCTTCTAGCAGCACTTCCAACCCCTCCGTTATTGCGCAATTGGAGCAGCAGCTGCAGGAGCAAGAGCAGGAGAATATGCATTGCAAATATCGATCTGGGTCTGGAAGATTAAAACTTGTCATGCTAAAATTTGAACGATGCAAAAATCTGTGTTGCGTAAGTACCAAAAGCTGTCCGGTTTTGACCAAGTCGAGAGGGAGTTTCTGACGCAGGAAAGGCAGGATAGAAACCTCAAAGAATCTGTCATGCTGGATCTCGCATTCCAGACATCATGGGCCATGGAAAACCTGCATGACAAGTCTTGCAACGTTCCAGACATCCAGGGATAATATTTGCTTTTGATAGAGAACCAGAAGCTGCGAACTGCAGCGAAAACGCTATTGGATATCAAAGTGAAAAAAGCCCCCGCCACATATTGAAAAGATAATTTGTGTTGCTGGATTTGTGTACACAAAGGAACTCTGTATTGCAGCAAGAGCTTGTCTGCATATTCTAAGCCCATTTGGGTACTACACATCCCGCTAGTAGCTGAGCATGCGAAACAAGTCTGACATAGGCGAAAACGCATGACAGACTCGCGGCACAATGCGCCACATGGTTGCCGTTTGCCTAATGTACGCAAGACAAACCTGATCTGTGGTCACAAATCAGCATCAGAAATTTCCTTTTCGATATGGGGAGGGGGGATTTTTCCTCGCGATATTGGAGGAGAACGACGAGCTGAAAGAGCGGGAGCTTCCCGACAACGAACAGATCCAAAAGCTGTACCATCGCAACAAATCAAAGCAGGAGGAGATCGAACTGCTTCGGCTCACGATCCAGACCAAAGAAGAGGCCCTGCAATTAACGCTGGAAGAAACGACAAAGTTGCAGTATGCCTCGCTCAGACCGATTTTATAAAAATCTCAACTGTTGTTCCATACATAGAATCTGGATTTTGTCATCTCGCATGAGCAGCATGAGTACTAAACATATTAGAGAGTCACGACCACCTTGCGCTCATTTATTCCGCAATACAAATTCATTGAGCCGAATATTTTTATCCGGCAGTTCTTTGGAGCCCTCGAGCTTGTCATGCGCAATTACTTATCCTGTGCTGGCGGTAGGCTAGATCGCGCGCTTCTATTATTTTGCATCTTCACAGACCTCCACTTCTATGTCTAGATAGTCTGTAACGTTCGAGAAGATTGTTGTAACATCACTTCTGAGCAGGGTATATGCAACCGAAGCTCGAGGAGCTGGAAACCGAGAAGAAAACGAACGAGGCGAAAATCGCGCAACTGCGACGCGTATGCATTGCAAATATGTCTGAGTCTGGAAGGGTGGAACTTGTCCTGCTAAATCCGAATCATGCAAAAATCTGTGTTGCATGAGTGCCAAAAGCTGTCCACTGTCAACCAAGTTGGGAGGGAGTTTCTCATGCAGGATAGGCATGACAAAGCGAAAGACCTCACAGAGTCTGTGTCATGCTAGGTCCCGCATTCCAGACGAGGCCTCATTGGTCATGGAAAACCTGCATGACAAGTTTAGACTCTTCCAGACCGAGACACATTTGCATTTCATAACGCGAGTACGCAGATCTGCTGGAGTCTGTATCCAGTGCAAAAGTTGTATCGTGCTCGTACTCAACATTGCATTCATGCATTACAAATCTAGTTGTTACAGTAATAAATCCGCATTACAAATTCCAATCTGTAATGCTGAGCCAATTTGTATTGCGGTGAAAGAATACTAGTACGATAGTACTTCTGCAAATCATAGTCTGTGCAAGGAAGCAACACGACCTCGACGGACGGAGGACAGACTGCACAGCAGGGTGGTACTATAGTGAGTATCAAAGTATGTGTGTGCAATGAAGCACTTCTATAGATACTCTTTGTGATGACGACGGGTTACATGGTGGAAGAGAATGAATATCGATATTTATTATTTTGCAACGAAATTCCGACTACGTTTTTAATATTTTATTATCGAAATAAAAATCCAGACCTCGTCCAGGAGACGCTGGCGTTTCAACTCCGCAACAAGTCTATCAAATGTAAAAATGTCTGGGTCTGGAAGAATGCAACTTGTGATGCTAAATCTGAAGCATGCAAAAATCTGTGTTGCATGATTACCAAAAGTCGTCCAGTTTTGACCAAGTCGGGCGGGAGTTTCTCATGCAGGATAGGCACGATAGAGATCGCACAGAATCTGTCATGCTAGATGCTGTATTCCAGACCTCGTGGGTCATGGAAAACCTGCACTACAAATCGCGCACTCTTCCAGACCCAGACATTTTTGGATTTGATAAAGTCCAAGGAACTCGAGCACATGGAAAAACTGAACAAGAACACGATCGACAAGCAGTATATGCATTGCAAACATCGATCTGGGTCTGGAAGGTAGTTGCTCCTGCCCCTGCTCAGTACAACGCAGAATGTGTACTATCTCACCCCTCACCATTGTGAAGGATGGAGATTGATGCAAGTCCTGGGTGGAGCAATGCATAGGTTGTGAAGGATGCAGGTGCATAGCGCTGCCTCCTTGTTTTGTCGTGCACCACAAACTGGAATTTTAGCTCACGCACGACTTGCAGTTGCACAGCCGCTCGGAGTAAATTATTTTTCACGCGTGGCTGCGTCCTGAAGTCAGCTTTTCATGTAAGAACAGCATCACAAGTTTCCAGACCAGAGACAGAGAGTTTATTGCAGTGGATACAGTATGTAACGAACATTCTGCTGAAATTCATTAACGCCGACCCGGATACGGACACCGAGACGCGTATGGAAGCGTCAGGATTGAAATCATCAAAGTTGAAATAAGTAGTTTGTGATGCATAAAATGCTAGACGCAAAGTGCCTTTCTTGCCGAGCAGGCAACTGAGGCCGATTATAAGCCTGCGTGGGGTCGTCGTGTGAGATAAAGCTGCTAAAATAGCATGACAAAAGCAGTCTTCTCTGCTCAAACAGCATGACAAACTGGATTTCCATGCTGCCTTTTTTTTGTCATGCGCCACTTGCAAACTGGGCTCCAGCTGGTATCGCTTTTTTGCATTACAGAGTATTTCAACTTTGACGATTTCGATCCTGACACCCTGATAACGGGACTGGAGATGGGCCGTTTGCTAGCGGAGTCGTTGGATTGGGACCGGGCAAAGTTCGCAAACCTGCTAAAGGTATGCAAAAAAAAAATTGTTTCACTGTGAACTTGTGATGCAGAAATAAATGGAACACAGAACTATTTGTCTTGCTACACGACCTGCATAGAGCATTGGAGTTTCAAGTGTGTTTTTCCCTATGGGAAATGCGCGCAAGGTAGGTCTTCAGTGTCATGTGTAACAAACTTGTGATGCAGATCTTGCAAAAGCATCACGTTGAAACAGTTTTTTCGTACGATAAGAGGCGACGGGGTCCTACTGAGTTTGATTGGTTCATATGTAAAAATTCCGCGGTACGTTGTGTTAGCAGATGATCCGAGGTTGTAGTATTGATGGGGACAGTCCCGCTTTAGTACTTCTTTACAACCAATTGATTCATTGTTGCACCCTGCGGCGCTGCTAGCGTGGTCGCAGCAATCTTCCTTCCGGGAGAACAAGAAGAAGATGTTTGGGGGGAGCAAGACAGAAAACTTTGTTGACACGACCA
Source organism: Amoebophrya sp. A120 (assembly GCA_905178155.1). Lineage (NCBI taxonomy): Eukaryota > Dinophyceae > Syndiniales > Amoebophryaceae > Amoebophrya > Amoebophrya sp. A120. The sequence goes on from CAJINV010000006.1 coordinate 2,918,970, forward strand.
AGCGTGAGCTCACTGTTGTAGCGAAGATGATGAACGAACGACCAGATGAGTTGTACACGAAGCAAGAAGCAGAACCATGAAGCACCAAAAATGAAGTATCACGAGGAAAAATCCCCCCTCCCCATATCAAAAGGAAGTTTCTGATGCTGGATATCCGTATACAAATCAAATTTGTCTTGCAGTAGAGGGCACCAGGCTCCAACCAAGCCTGAGGAGAGAGCTTTTGGCCTAGGGGCTTAGCATGCGAGACGTCTATGCTGCAGGCCCAACAGCATCACAAACCGCCTGCATAATGCGGCAGAGCCTGTGGAGTTGTCTTTTTGCAAGACAGACGTGATTTGTGGTCTCAAATCAGCAAGACAAATTTCCGGAAGCATACCTTTCCGATATGGGGAGGGGGGATTTTCCCTCTCAATATGAAAATGAACACTACGATAAACCACGACCCCCGAGGACGTCGTGGTCCTCTTCTAAGGCGGCACATCTGTCAGCTACCTAATATGAGAGTGCACAACTCCCCCTCCCCCTCATTTGCAGGGCAGGAGCAGCAATACAAACACCAACACACTTGGAGCCTGTGCATGACAAGTTCACGGGCCGAGTGCAGTACTGTTTGGGCTCCTTCTGAAATTTGTCATGCAAACAGTTTCACAAGGCACCAAATGACTTGGGGACTTTGCGTCACATCTGAGGGGGAGGGGGATTTCGGGTTGTGCGCAACTGTTATACTCAACACTTACCCCCGGAAGAAGATCATGTTCAGACGTCGAACAGAAAAAAAGAAATAGAGCAACCGTGGTTAAGTAGACTCGTTTAGCACGAAAGAAAAGTGAAAATAAACCAAACTATTTTCATTTCAATCTATCGACTTCTTCTTTCTTTGCCTCTGTGCTTCACAGCTCGGTCGTCCTCTGTAGGGGAAGAACGTCTTGCCTACTAAGTGAAAATGTCGTTATTTCGGTAGCTTTTACCTCGTGCAAAATTGATAAACAGCGACAAAGTACTAGAATAGTGACGTTGCGTCTACGCTTGCGACAAGAAGGACAACTCGGTGACGATGCTTCTACGCTTGCGAAAAGAACTACAACTCGGTGGCTGTGCTTCTCGTACGAAAAGACCTACAACTCGGTGGCTTTGCGTCTCTTGCGAAAAGAACTACAACTCGGTGGCTATGCTTCTCGTACGAAAAGACCTACAACTCGGTGGCTTTGCGTCTCTTGCGAAAAGACCTACAACTCGGTGGCTTTGCGTCTCTTGCGAAAAGACCTACAACTCGGTGGCTTTGCTTCTCGTTCGAAAAGAACTCCTCGGTGGCTGTGCTTCTCGTGCGAAAAGAACTCCTCGGTGGCGTTGCGTCTCTTGCGAAAAGAACTGCTCGGTGGCGTTGCGTCTCTTGCGAAAAGAACTGCTCGGTGGCTGTGCTTCTTTCACGACACACAGGTCGGTGACTTTCGTTCTTCTTTGAGATGCAATAAAGCACTTCGCGCTGTTCTCGGAATGATGGGGCGGTGAATACTTTAGAACACTAAAAGCATGCTTCTCTTCCATGGTATCAAACGAATTTTTATCTTGCAACGACGTTGAATTGAATAATCCGGTACTTTTAAAACCTTCTCCCCACAAAACAGCAGCGAATTCGCGCAAGAACTATCGTTTCCTCTCGGACGGTAAACCTTGCTCACCGAACTCTTGCCCACAACATCTTGTATCAAATGCAAATGCGTCATCTGGGTGTAGTGGATGAAACTTGTGGTGCTAAAATGTCGTGGATGATGGAAACACTTCCGAACGCAGCTGAGCATGACAACAGTCCAGAACGCTTTCTCATACCCAGTCCGCATGACAATAAAATGGCTGCGGCTTTTGTTGGTTATGCAATACAGATTTCCCAGGAAAAATGTAGAGCTAGCATATATACAAGTTCCATCTACTTTCCAGACCCAGACATGTTTGCAATGCATACCTCACATCAATTTAACGAAACTCACTGCACACAACAAACTTAACGACAACGACGACGTACAACCTCTCTGAACTACCGCAACTTTTTTACCACGAACTTAAGCACTACTCTCAAAAAATCAAAACCTCGAGAAAAAAAAATAAATTGAAACGGACGGGAAAAGTAACCACCACCTGCTCAAACGACTCGACGGAGTTGGAATAAGTATAGTACTAGTAGTGAAGCAATCTAGTACGAAACACAACTTGCACTTGTACGAGAAGGAGACCACGACGACTCAACGACTAGAAGGTATTCATTTGATGCGCTCGAAGACATTTTCTGGAGTCACCTTGTTTCTACTGTAGCTTTCAAAGGCGATTGCCTACTGTAGGGGTCTCATCTAGGGTGGTCTACTACTTACATTGGATCGAACCCTACTGCAGGTTTAATAAAAAAACATTTAGTATTTATTTTTTTTGCAAACAGCCACGAAGACAAACTCTGCCCGAAAAGTTCGCCGTTTTTGTGAACCTGTTTTTCTTTTTTCAACCTTCAGAAGGATTTTGCGGCCTTCTGTACCTTTTTGTAGAATTCTCATGTGATGTTTTTCCCCTATGATACTGCAATTAAGTAGGATCTGCGACGAGGACTCAACGACGAGAAGGAGATTATACTTCACAGGACGCCATCAACATCGTTCGAGTATTACAATGAAAAATACCCCCACCCCAAAATTTGCAAAAGTTTCTGATGCGAAGTTTCCAAATGAAAACTTTTTGTTTTGCATGGAAGGACTGCGAGTCTTTGTGGTGCAGAACCTACTAGATTGCGCCGTAAAGTACTTATCTTTTGCATACGAGATCCGGGCGGCTGGTGCTGGGCTTTTTGCATTACAATTTTGAGCTATTCAGCATGAGAAATTTGTGATGCTTATATATGCAAGACGGGGGGTGTTTCTATATGGAAAGGCTTGCACTAAAAGTGCTGCCAAGCGCTGGGGTGGGGGCACTCTTCGTTTTAATACCGGAGGAAGCTAATTCACAAACACAGCACGACACCGGCGACAGAGGGATCGTGAACGAGATTTCTCTCGTCCTCCTACTCATCAAGCTCTACGCGGCGAAGCAGCGGTCTCGCTTGGTCGGAGAAGGACCAGGAAGCAGCACCTGAGGCATCAAGGAAGAAAGGAGAGGTAGTATTTTAGAAGTAATTCCGAATGTTGTCTGATTTAGTCAGTACTAGTTTTTTTCGATATTCGAGCGGAATCAATAGTGTCAATCCTTTTGGCCCTCGAGGAGCGTTGCATTTTTTTTAGTACTTCATAGGTAGACAAACAAAAAGAAGATGCATTAGGTGGAAGCACTTTCGAAAGTGCGTAGCCAGTTACCGCAGCGCACCAGCTGCAGCTCCGTGGGAAGTGAAAGGGTCTTCGTCTTGAAAAGGTAATGAAGATAGAATGAACTTTATTAATAATTTTTTTATAGTGACAAATGATTTTGAATTTTATTTTTATCTGCACCACAGGTACTATTTTGCTTCGATACAACTCCGAGTTGTGCACGATCGAAGCAATGGCAACTACACTGGTAGACAACATGCCCTACGGGGAAAACAAGCTGGTTATCATAAGGAAAAATCGCCTCTCCCCATATCGAAAAGGAACTTTGTGATGCTGATTTGTGACCACAAATCAGCTTTGTCTTGCGTACAAGGCAAACGGGATCCAACATGTTGCGCATTGTACAGCGAGTCTGTCATTCCTTTTCACCTATGTCAAACTTGTTTCTCATGCTCAGCTGCTAGCCGGATGCGTCCCCAAATGGGCTTAGAATATGCCGACAAGTAGGTCTTGCTGGAATACAAAGCTCGTTTGATGTGATGTTCGCAAATCCAGCAACGCAAACTGTCTTTTGAATATGGGGCGGGGGATTTTTTCACTTTGATACCGGTGGTCCCCGAAGAGGTCGAGGCGCTGGTCCCCGAAGAGTATCAAATGCAAATATGTGTGGGTCTGGAAGGATGCAACTTGTCGTGCTAAGTCTGGATAGTACAAAAATTTGTGTTGCATGATCACCAAAAGGTCTCCACTTTTGAACAAGTTTAGCGGCAGTTTGTCATGCAGGATAGACATGATAGAGACTTCGCAGAACCGGTCATGCTAGGTCCTGCATTGCAGACGAGACCTCCTGGGGCATGGAAAATATGCATGACAAGTTGCATTCTTCCAGACCCAGACATATTTGCATTTGATAAAGAGGCGGGGATGCCCACCGCCATGCTGACCCTCTCGCCGTCTCCGCAGAAGGCGGGCGGTGAAGTGGAGCCGACCACGTGCACCGGACCTCCTATGGAATTCGCAACTCGCTTACCTTCTCAACTATTACATGAATTTGTCGTGCAAAACTTGTAGTGTACCATCATCGTCCCCACGACCAAGCTGCTTCGCATGACAAATTCGCAAAGGGCTAAACAGCGCCTAATCTGTGCGAGGAGCTGTGTTGTAATGCTACAGGGGCATGCAACCGGAACCGCTCCTGTTGCACTCACTTTTGCTATTTTTGCATCACAAATTCGTGTAAAAAACAGTTGAGAGTATAACGTTTGAGAATCCCATACCTCTCCAAGAAGATTTGGCGAAGCACGGAGGGCCGAAGACCGGGGACAAGCCGGCTGCGACCGGGAAGCCGAAGGGCTATGCGAAGCGGGCCGGCAAGCGCAAGCAGGTGGTGATGCAGCGCTACCAAAAACTGGGTCGGGACTACGGTTGTCACCTGCGGAACAAGAGAGCCACGGCCGGCGCCGCCGCGGCCGCTGGCTTTGGCTCGATGAACGCCACCGAGGTGCAGGCGGTCCGCCGCACGACGCCGAAAGCCTCCTCCACCTCCGGTCCCGCTGTCCAGGCCTTTCTGGCCATCACGGAGGAAGGCGAGGCTGTGGAAGATGAGAACACTACTGTCGAGAAGAATAAGCGCAAAGCCGAATCGGAGGTCCCTGAACTTGTGCCGCGCGAACCTGCTGTCGTCAATGACAACGAGCTGGAAGCGACCGGGATCATGCTGGAGATGGTCCCGGAGCTGCATGCTGGAGAGGCGGTCCCTGACGGAGAAGAACCCGCGGAGCAACAGCTGCAAGAAGGCGAAGTTATTGCAAAGCAACCCGAAGCAGCCGGCAACATTCCACCCATTCTGGGCGAAGTGGCAGAAGAACACGACAAGCCTGGCAGTGACGAAGTCGCCCCCGGGGTGGTGCCCAATATCCACTGCAAAAGTATCGTAGTGGTAGTACTAATTGCAACCATGCATGACAAAAAATCCAATCTTCTATCTGATTTATAGATCTTTCATGACAAGTTCCATTTCTCAGAAAAATTTAAAATTTGTATTTGTCTATGTATCGCAATTTTTCATACTAGGATTAGGATGATACTTTTGCAATGCATACCGGAAGATGGCTTTCTGCAAAAGACACAGGAGCATTATGGAGGCAATCTCAAGCGCTAAGTGCTACATTGGTCGCTGTTCTTACATGAAGACTTGTCATGCAGAACCACGAACACGATCACTTTTGACACGATCAAGCGATTTTGCCTGAGACCTCGTATCGACGCGCTAAAAGATAGCTGCGCTCCGAAATTTTGTTTTCCGTGCCGACTCTGTACTCAAATTCAAAAATACGCGCAGGGGCGGGCTGCCCCCTTTCGCTTTCCTGTGCAATGATTTCTTTACTGGTCTTGCATTGCAAAATGAAAATTTTTATAGACCGGCGAGCAATGTAACCACCTTTGAGAGTCCCTCCATAAGCAGGAGCAGGCGAATATGGCATTCTCAATCGTTAGTACATTGTTAGCTGTTGCAAGAGAAGAACACGACTTGTAATGCAAAATCAAGTTCAGGAGCTTCGACGCGATCCAGCAACTTCATATGGCCGAACAGGAAATCTGTTCCAAATTTCTAATGCGAGGAGAGGCGCAACAACAAAATATTAGATATATGTGCTCCTGCCTTTCCGTCCTGCTGCAATTCTTGCATCACAAATTCGTGCATGAGTTGAGAATGTAACGGTTGAGAATCTGATAGCGAAGAAGATTCCTGCCGATGAAGAAAAAACGCGGGCCAAGGACGACGACGTGGAAGGAAAACACGGGTTTCTGCAAAGGGAGGGCCAAGGAAATAAACAAGCTGTAGCGAGCGGCGACACCAGCGCCCTCTATTCGTCGGCATGTATCGAGTGCGTTTGCAAGGCATATCAGGAAGCACGTGCTGCAGACGCAGGTTTGCTTCCTCGAACGACGAAGTGGCGCTCCACGCCTTTCTTGAAGGCTTTCGCGGACGCGGCAACCGATTCCGCGGGCTGCGTAGAAAAATGTCCTGAATCCACCACGACCTTGAAGAAACCCTTGACGGACCTTCAGGGTCTTGGCTTCACCCCGAATTCCTTGAATCCCAAAAACTGGGTCGGAAATCCGTTCTTCTACCAAAGTAAAAAACGCTCCCACAGGAAATACCTTGAGATGGAATCCATACAAAGCAAAAACGTGGTCCGAGTGTATGACTCGGACGTCATACATTATAAACAAACACAGTAAGAAGTCCAATTTAGATTTCTTTGTATCTGACAGTGCAGCAGACACAGAGGTGGGGTATTGTTGATGCTCCTGCAAAGTGCAGCGTCGGACAGGCGGCAACATCCCGTGCCAGTATGGAGACAAGAATTGTATGCTGTGCTGAACCGCAGACGAAAGCACGAAAGACAAACTCCCTCCTACCTGCAACTACATGCCTCACAACTGCCACCTCTTACTTACGCAGTACTGCGGCACGGCTTCTGCGTGTGCTTGTGGGTTGTGGCGAAGCGCGCAGCTGTACTAGGTCCAGCATGCCACATGAAAACTGCGCCGGCTTGGCTCCGGGGGTATCAATGCAGCGCGGGAGCGTTTTTTACATGTTGATAGGCCCAGGCGAAAGTTGCGCGCGGAGCTGCGTAGTGTATTGGGTGGGGCCTGCGGCGGTGGGCACACGATTACGGTGACGTATTCGGATGGGAGGAAGTACACCGGAAAGGTGGACGAGAGAGGCGAGCCGACGGGCGACTCGGGCAAGATGGTTTGGCAGGATGGGTTGGAGTTTGTCGGGAACTTCAAGGACGGCCAACCGCACGGCAAAGGGACGATGAGCATGCCGGATTTGGAAAATGAAGGTGGGCGGAAGGAGAAGGAAGGGGACGACTGGGGGTATGGAGAGATCAAGTATCCTAGTGGCAGTAGTTACGTGGGCCACCATGTTGGAATGAGGTATGGCAACGGCACCACAAAACTGAAGTATGGCAGGGGCACATACACATTTACGGATGGCAAGAGTGCGTACGAGGGACAGTGGTGGGACGACGAGTTCAACGGCGAGGGCACGTACACGCACGCGAACGGCGACCGGTACGAGGGACAGTTGACGGGCAACCAGAAGAACGGCAAGGGCACGTTCGAGTGGGCGTTGCTCGGCAAAGTGTACGTGGGACAGTGGAAGGGCGACAAGGTGCAGGGCGAGGGCAAGCTCACGTGGAACAGCGGCGAAATGTACGAGGGACAGTGGCACGACAACAAGAGGGACGGCAAGGGCGTGATGACGTGGTCCCCCAACAGCGCGGCAAAAGTAGGCAATTTTGTGGGAACGTGGGTGAATGACATGATCAGCGGCGAGGGCATCCTCACGTGCAACAATGCCAAAAAGACCACCCACGACGGAAACTGGAAGACGGAAGAAGGGCGCACATTTTTGGTTTCGGGGGAAAATGGCGCTCATGGCGGCGACCTCCTTGAGCTCTGCAAAGAGCCCGCCTCTTCGCAGTGAGTCTTGCGCAGCAACACTGCCCTCGAACTCGAAGGTAAGCAGATTCGAACTATACTAAAGTATCCATGTCGTGTTTATCTATTATCGACCTCGGCATATTAAGACTCAGATGAATGTGTCAAGAGATTCCCACGGCAAACTCCTCCACCATCAAAGTGCAGCGCCACAGCCAGACTGCATACAGAGTCCTGCCCTTTTGCCTGTAGCAGTAGCGCAGCACCTCTATTGTGGTTTCCGGTTTCGATTTTATTTGAACGCGTGCAGCAGCAAGGCCAAATTTCTTTATCTTCCACTTTCATGCAATAAATCGGAGTTTTTTTTTTGTAGTTTGTGCCATTTTGTTTTTTTTTTTCGGGATCACGCATGGCTCGACAAGGCCGCGACCGTTCAGTTTTTTTTCCGGCCTTTTGGCCGACATTACTTTCCCAAGTAGAACAAGAACAAAACAAAAAGAGCGCTAAAGGCCGGGGCCCCCGAGTTCGTTGCCGTTGGTAGGTGAGTAAATGCTCGGAGTCTTTCTCTTTGTCTTTTTTAAACATTCAAGCACACAGCACCTCTGCACCCAGCAGAAAGCTTCGCCTTCGGTATGAACAGACCGGAAGGCGTTGCTATGTTTGTGCCTAGAGTTCGACTCGTTATTATCAGATTTTTTTTTGCTATTTTGTAGAAAATAAATGGCACTTTCTAGGATTTTTCGTTTTCCTGTCGCAAACCGTGCTTATTGATTCCACCCTCATCGTATCAAAGGCAAGAGTGTCTCGGTCTGGAAGATTCTGAACTTGTAATGTTGTCTCTGGATTCTGAAAAAAATTGTATTGCATGACCAGCAAGGGGACTCCACTTTGTGCTACTCGGAGAGGGCGTATCTCATGCGGTAGAGGTATCGCAAAGCGCTCTAAAAATCTGGGATGCTACGGCATGCATCACAGACGTTTTTGGGTCATGGAAAATATGCATGACAAATCCGCTGCGACTGCTCGCCTTGCTTGCGGCTGCTCGCCATGAAAGCAACTACATTGTGGCTTGCCTCACTTTTTTAAGAGGGGTTTTTTCGTAGATGGGTCTGTGTCATAGTAGATACTTTACCGCTTTTTTACTTTTCTTTTCTCCCCCGGCGCTAGTGTTATTGGTTTGCACACAAAGTTATCCCTACTTAGATAACGACAAAAGCTCACCCTGCAGCCGTCCCAGGAGCTCTTTGCTGTTGTCTCTCGGTAGTGATCGCTTTGTCCAAGTCGATTTCTGCTAGAGTTTGCTGAGTATGCGGCTACCGTTTTAGGCTATTTACATAGGGACGCCCTGCCCTTAGTTTCCCAACATGACAAATCTAGAAATCTTCCAGACCCAGACACTTTTGCATTTGATACATCGGGGCCATAGCCACGTGCTGCCAGGGATCTTCATCACCGACAAAATAGAGGCCATTTATTTTCCGAACCATATTTTTCCGTGGATGCTCTTAGACTTCAGATCTACATCTACTTCTGCTTACTTCGGATCAACATCATGCGGTCTCGGACCAAGACGGTGTCCAGCACATTAAATGTGACATGCAAATGAAGATGATATCTCTGCTCAGTAGTAGTTGTAGTAAAATATGAAACAGTATGAAATTCAAGTTCAAGCACGTATTCTTCCGTGTACTCAGCGAGTTTCTAGTACTGTCGGCGCTATTCTTGTTAAAGTATTTCCTTTATCAGTTGCCTTGCACCTGCAGCAGTATTCTGCAAGGCAAAAACAAGAACAGCGGGCTCAGTCCTTCGCTGGATTTTCCGTATTTTTTATCAACTTCTCACTTCAGTAAAGCTAAAATCGAAGGTGTATACCAATACTTACACTCGAAGGGAGAAGCGGTCTAAAAAAGTCAAAAAATCAAAAAAAAAGCCTAATCGACGTCATTGGAAGTGGTAAAAACGTATACTCATTATTCCTTTTTCATCCTTGTTTGGTAGTAGTAGAAGTAGTAGTGCGTACAACTCTTCCATCGGGTGTCTTTTCCTCGCGTGTTGATTCCATTTCAACATGCACGGGGAGGGGAACGCGAACGACCGAAACGATATACTTCGTCATGCACTTCTACCTGAAACCATTTTCGCACCCGTGTAAAAAACACCAAAAGTAGGGGGTAGGCCCAGCAGACGCAGAATTATTTTGCCTTGTGCAAAAAGAGAAGCAGAAGCAGAATTTTTACAATTGAAATCCTTCTTCTTCTTCTTGAGTACAAGCATGCCGGGGCGTAGAAGAGGGCCCTGGTGTTTACATTACTCAACATGACAACTCTGCTTGTCACATTTATTTTCACTGTCCGACTATACGGATCGGTCCGTCATGGGAGGTCCGTCATTGGCGGTCAGTTGCTTTTCTGAATGCAGTTTTGATTTCATTTTGGGAGGTTATTTGTGTAGTATTTCGCATCCGAACGCTCCGAGGCATTTTTGTTCAATACAAATGCCAGGAGATGAGACAGGTTGCAGAAATATGAAAAATGTAAGAAAGTTCGAGTTGCAGTCAGAGCGAGTTTGTTTTACCTATATTACGAGCCTGTAGTTAGAACTACCGGCTATAGCTCTACAAAGCAAGCGCTTTTCTTCAGACTCTTGCTGTTCGCGCCAGCGGCTTGACTTCTTGCTAGAGCCAGTACTTTTGAGCGGGTATGAATGATCACCCGCGTCACTTTTTATTCTTGATTCCCACTTTGTTACTTCTTTGTTACTTCGCATTTTTGTATGAATTACTTTTATTAAATAAAATGAATTATCGACCCCGTTTTGATATACTAGCTTCCGGTTGATGTGTGCGTGGTGTCTCACGATGCCGTGCAAGTTATTTATTGCAATTATTTTTTCTGGGTCTGGAAGAATGCAAGGCGTTTCATGTTGCTCGGCCAGCATGTCTCTCATGTCTGTGATACATGTAGCGCGAAAGTAGCGGGAGCGCTTTGCCATTCTTCTGCTATGCAAGCATAGCATGAGTCTGTCGTGCAGAACATGAATAACGATTACCTAGCCCCGCAAGAACTTGTCATGCGGAGACATCAAAAGTTGTAGCGAAGCGTGCTGGTAATTCTTCTCCAAGAACCAGAAGCACGAGTTTTCAGATTCAGACATATTTGCAATGCGTACAAATGGTGCTAGTAGTCCCAAAGTAGTAGTTTTCGGCGTTGTTTAATACGAGGTGGTAAAAAAAAAATTCCAGCTGGTGCCCCACAGCTAGATCGACTATTTTGCTAATTTAAATAAGTATATAAGACACAGTATCGAGACTGACTTTGATGTGTAGTTTGTTTTCATATCCATACCATATATTTGTTGTAGTTGAAGATTTTGAATTTCGTCTGCTCTACCAGTACAGTACTAACGATGTTTCATCAAAGCCGCGTTGAAATTCTGTAAAAGAAAAGCTAGGGAGTGGGAGAAGGAGCAGATGAAGTAGGAACAGGACCACAAACACGTTGTCCACCCAATCAAGGGAGGTCAACGCGTATTGAGGAACGAGCAGTGTAGTTGGGAACACGAGCTAGCTTTACCTCTCGCAGATTTTCGATCGTCATCGCGCAATATAATAACTACCGAATTGCTCTAACTCTATTGCTTTATAGGGCAGTTGCCCTTGCTGGAAACGAAAAAAGCAAAACGAGAAAACTTTCGTCTCCACAGAAGCAAAAGGATTTCATTTGAAAACAAGAAGGGAATAAAAACAAAAAAAAACCTCCGGCAGTAGCGGCCCACTGTTGCAGACGCGGCCGCGGTTGCTTATTATGATGCCGCTTTTCTCAGGAGAATGTAAGGCCGCGCGTGTTCTTTGCTATTGTTACCTCTTTCACAGGCTACTTCTGTCGTGTTGGTATCCTCTTTCCCGTTTATATTGTGGTCTGCGTCGGCCACCTGACAGGCATCGATCAGAGAAGAAGAACTGCTCGATGTGTGGTGTGATACAAGAACATTGCTGCACCCAGCCGCACAGAGGACTAGTAGGGCCGTTCTTGCTTTATGTCATTTTGTTGTACTGGCTTACTATGTCACCCACGATAACTATTATCTTCTCGTCGTCGTTCTCCTTCTCGTATGTAAACATTTTTCGGGGTGAGCGTGGTGGTGTCGCAGTCGCAGAGAGAGTTTATTTCGTCCGTCACGAATATATTTTATCATATTGATAAATGATATTCCACCACTACTCGAGGAGAGGCGTCATAATTTTGGGAACAAACATATAAACTTCTCAAATATGAGTTTTCCCCACCTGCCGTGGTTCGTCGTGGTCTTTTTCGCAATTTTGTCGTGTAAAAAATCCTCTAGGACATCATGGTGTACTTTCTCGTTTTAGTTGTGTAAGGGAGGAAGAGCTAGATTCATCTTCCTCTTTATCTTTTCAATAAAAGACCGTGCAAGTAGTTCTTGTACAGCAGCGAGAAGGCGAAAGCGAAGAAATGATCAGATGTAAAAGTAGAAAAGATTTTCAACATCAGGAAAAGTAAAATATTTTCACAACAACAAATACAAAAAAAATGTTCGCCCCGCTGTTTTCCTCCCCGGAGAAAAAGAAGAAGAAGCGCAACTCCACAAATGCTGGTGGTTCCGCCGCTCTCTCCGAGAACAAAAGCAGCGCGAAGCGGCGCGTGTCCAGCACCACCAAGGTTGTCACGTTTCACGACGGGGAGGACGAGATTCTCACCGGCGCTGCAGACCCGCGTGGTAAGTCATCGGCGCGCAAACAGGACCGGCTTGTGTCGCCGGAGAAGCAGGTCGTGGAGCCCTCGTCCCGAACGACGAGCGTGTCCCCCTCAAAAGTGGGCCTCACACTGGAGTTCACGAGCGAGGACCATTCGCCCGCGAAAAACGGGTCTGTGCTGCAGAACCTGAGCAATAAAAATGCAGCCAGCACTGCGTCGCACACTGGAAGTAGCGGGTCGACAAGCTCACTCGCACCGCCACCGCTGTGGAGCAACAAGATCGCGCAGGCACACAGGTTATGCAGTGCAAAAGCATCGTATTCGTATTGCAATCATGCATTGCAAATCTTTTTCTTGAGGTAGATCAGCATTAACTCATGCTGAGGAAATTTGTAATGCATTTATGCGAGTGCGATACTTTTGCACTGCATAGAGGTATATGACAGCAAGCAGGACGACGGGCAGTGCGGACCTGCAAGCGGAAACCCACACGACGAGGACACTTTCATCAGAAGATACAACCAAGCGGCCCCATGGGGGGGATGAAACGAGGTCGAGGAATATCCTGAGTAAAAACGTCCCCACACCAGAGTCAGGATGGGGATTTTGCAACACAAACCTAGGAGTGTTGGGAGTCACGCATGACAAATTGCACTCCGCAGTGTAGTGCTGGTTAGCAAGTGCAGCCGCATCACAGATTCATCTGCTCATCCTGTTCACAGCGTCACAAATTCCAAAACACGATTGGAGATGGCTCTCATGGGGATGCGCATTACAAGTCTTCCTGTCTTTGCAAATCTGCATTACAACTCTGGCGTGGGTACGTTTTTACTCAGGATAAGGAACAGTAAGTTCCGTCAGCACTTCGATGTGCAGCAGGAAGCGCTGGCGTTGATCAAGAGCCTCGACGAAGAGGACGACGACCACGTCATGGCGGATGCCGGGGGACTATCAACCGCAAATACGTCTGGGTCTAGAAGATTGCCAGATTTGTCATGCTAGTCCGGTATGACTCTGCACTCTGTATTGCGTAGGGCCATCGGAAAAGCCTCTCTCGCCTGTCATGCAAAAAAAAACGCAGTTTCTACTCATGCGGAATGCGCAGCACAGAATCACGAAAAAACTTGTCATGCTTGGCTGCGCGTTACGGTTCACTTATTATTCACTGACCTGCATGGATCTTCACAAGTTTCCAGACCCAGACATATTTGCATTTGATAGGGGCCAAGAAGCTCTTACCAGAGTCACGGATTCGGCGGCGGCGCCACAGCCTCTACCGGCGGTCTGCACATTGTGGAAGGCGTGCATCGGTCGCCCAAGGCCTTATCGAATGCAAAAATGTCTGGGTCTGGAAGATTGCGAGATTTGTCATGCTGATCTGGCATGGCCCTTAAATCTGTATTGCGTGGCCACAAACAGCCTCTCTCGCCTGTCATGCGATAACGCAGTTTCTCATGCGGAATACGCAGCACAGAAGCACGAAGCAACTTGTCATGCTTGGCGGCGCATTACAGTGCATTTGTTATTGACTGACTTGCATCACAAGTTTCCAGACCCAGACACTTTTGCATTTGATAGGCCTCCACGCGCGACGAAAGTAGCCGGGAAGGGGGCGCGCGGGGTGCCGGCGCGCTTGCCGGGTTGGCACAGCAGGGTGCAGTGGATCGTGATGATCCGTCGCTCGGGGGCAAGGAGAAGATAAAACGACAACAGTCGACGGACCGCATGTTGCGGCAAGCCGAGGGAAAGCGGTTCATGTATGGGGTTCTCAAACGCTACATTCTCAACTGTTACATGAATTTGTCATGCAAAAGCACCATCATCATCCACGCGATCAAGCTGCTTCGCATGACAAATCTGCGTAGGGCTAAATAGCACCTAAATCTGTGCGGAATTTGTAATGCTACAGGCACAATCACCCCCCTTTCACTTTTCCCATTTGCATCACAAATCCATGCTACAGTTGAGAATGTAACAGTTGAGAACGCCATAGCACGAAGAACAACCGTAAGAGCGGGGGCGTCGTGGAGGTGGGAGCCAGTTTATGAGAGTGCGCAACTTCGTCTCCTCCTCGTTTTCATTTCCCATGCAAAACACCAATGGCACACTTCCGCTTTCGCTCCTGTCGCTACTTATTATGCATGACAGGGTCTGGTAGCTTAAATCGCACTAAGTACTCCAGTGCAAATGATTTGTCATGCAAAACCGGCATTCTTGCTAGATACTTGTATTGTCGTTCATGCTAAGGAAATGAGGGGGAGGGAAAGTTGTGCACTGTCATACAGTTACACCGGCGGGGACCTGAGTATCGGACGTAAGGCGGTCGCGCTCGAGGATCCCAGTATTGAGAGGAAAAATCCCCTCTCCCCACATCGAAAAGGTATGTTTCCGAAAATTTGCCTTGCTGATTTGTGACCACAAATCACGCCAGTCTTGCAAGAAGACAAATGCAAAGGGTTCCGCGCCATTATGGAAGCGATTTGGCATGCTGTTGGGCCTAGGGGGCAGCCGTTTGTAATGCTAAACATACAACTAGACCCAAAGCAAACGCCCCTCCCTAGGCTGAGGATCTGGCTGCCATGCCGTATTGCAAGAAGGCGCGCATTTGTGTGCGGAAATCCAGCATCAGAAACTTCGTCGCGATATGGGGAGGGGGGATGTTTCCTTCCGATACCCAGTCTGCTGCAGTCGGAGGAGAGCATCGAACTCACGCTATCCGGAGAAAAAACGTCCCCACACCAGAGTCAAGATGGGCAATCTGCTAGACAAATCAACCAGCTGTGGTTCTTGCTTCGCATGACGCGTTCTTTGTCCTCATAGTGTAATCCTTGTATAGGTATCTTTATCGCAGCAGCATCACAGATCTAGCATATCATGCCAATTCGTTCCAGCATCACAAATCCCAAAACACAACTAGAAAACGCTTCTCATGGGGCTCCGCATGAGAAACTTTTTCGGCATGCAGATTTGCGTGACAGCTCTGGGGTGGGGACGTTTTTACTCAGAATACACACGACTCCCGGGGGAGGACGAGGAGGAAACGGCGGAAGAGGACCATAGCCTGTGCAAAAGTAGTCGCTGTCATGATGCACTGCATGCATTGCAAAGTTCGTTCCCAGGGTAAATCAGGATGACAAAGTGCACTTCTCATGCTGAGGACATTTGCGATGCGAGTTCCACCAGTATAGTCGGATAGCACTACTTTTGCAATTCATACACCAAAACGTCCTGCAGTCGCACGACAATAGCCCGTCGGACCTGTCCGATAAGTCGGCGCAAAAGCTGTCGCGTTGTAAAAATGCTTTTGCTTGAAGATCATTTTTTATTGTGAGGAAAAATCCCCCCTCCCCATACCAAAAAACAAAAGGGATACTTCTGAAAATTTGTCATGCTGATTTGTGACCACGAATCGTCTCTGTATTGCTGGAAGGCAAATCCAGAGACTTCGCCGCGTTTATTTGCAGGCAATTTGTAATGCTGTGTGGCCGACAGAGGGCACGCCTCCACCTGCCTTGCTAGGCGCCTACACCAAAACGCCCCTGCTCCGGCTTTGTATCTGCCTGCAGTCCTCTACTGCAAGACAGTACACAAATCCCGCATGATTACAGATTTCCACTTTGATATGGGGAGCGGGGATTTTTCATTTTGATACTTCGTTCTCGTAGTTTGATTTTTATGTCACGCAGCTGAGAAGGAATAGCAATTAGACACAAAGAACTCTACTCTACCGGTATCGCGAGAAAAAAAAAATTTTTTTATGCATGTGATAGAGGCTCTTTCATCGATTTTGGTTTGTCTTAGCCTGTGCAGAGTGGGACATCTTTTAGTATTTCCCGACAAAATGATCCCTTTGCTGCTACGAATACGAAAGTAGGAAGACCAAAAAATCCAAAACCTGCGATGTGATATTACAGGGCGGCGGTTCCGTAAGTACTTTGAGCAGGTGAAAGTGCCCGGCAATGTATGCACTGCAATTATGGCTGGGTCTGGAAGATGGCGAGACTTGTCATGCTAGTTTGGCGTGGCTCTGAGCTCTGTATTGCGTGGCCACGAACACCTCCTCTTGTCTGTCATGCAAAAACGATGTTTCATCTCATGCGAAATACGCAACACAGAGCCACGAGAAAATCTGTCATGCTTGGCGGTGCATTACAATGCGCTTTCTGTTCACTGACATGCATCACAAGTTTCCAGACATCATATTTGCACTTGATACAATGAGGGGGAGGACGACGACGAAAAGCTACCGGGCGACGACGATTTTCAACAGGCTATGACAGTGCACAACCCCCCTTGCCCTCATTTGTGATGCAAAAACCCAATTCCAGTTGCTACCTTGTGGCACCGTGTGCATGACAAATTCCGGAAATTATCCAAACACTACTACACGACTCGGCGCATGAAGAACCAACTTGTCATGCACAAGGTCCACCTGTACTGGTGTTTGTAATGCGGTTGATGCCATACAAATGAGGGGGAAGGGGAGTTCTTGTGCACCCTCATAGAGGCGTTGCAAGTGTGCAAGAAAAAAACGTTGTTAGTGTAAATTTGTGATGCGCAACATGCAAGATGATTACGTCTGTCATGCTTGGCATGCATCGTAGGGTCCATCAAAGGGCGTTTTCGCATACTATCTGCGCATGACAGGTTTTTGCTGTCATGCCGGACAAACTTGTAATGCTGTTCCTCCAAAAAAGTTACACCTACAATGTTTTTTTCTTGGATAGCAAGTGTTACAAGACTACTCCCCGCGCGAGTACTTCGAATCGCGAAAGCGCAAGCTGTATGGATTGCAAACGTATCGTACTCGTATAAATGCATTACAAATTTCCGCAGCATGAGAAATAAAATTTGTAATGCTGATTGACCTTAAGAAAAATAATGCATGATTGCAATACGAGTTTGATGCTTTTGCATTGCATAAGCTGCAGTCTGATGCCACCTGGACGAAGTACTCGCATGTGATTCTGATCTCCGTGATATGGATTGCAATTACGCCTGGGTCTGGAAGAATGCAACTTGTGATGCTGCATTTGGATGTCTAGAAAATTTGTGTTGCATGAGCAGCAAATGGATTCTAATTTTTGCTACGCGGAGAGGGCATCTGTCATGAGGAATAGGCATTAGGAAGCCCTCTAAAAATCTGCGATGCTAGATCATGCATTAGAGGCATCATGGATCATACAAAAAATGCATGACAAGTCTCAGAACCTTCCAGACCCAGACACTTATGCATTTGATTCGTGATTCTGTTCTGCAATTTGCTCTACATTGGTGTGGACGTCGACTCGGACCGGCCCAGGGCGCCCAGTACCGTCCTAGTCGCGGCTATCACAGGAAAAAAGTGTTGCAGTTACACACTTGTATGGAACTTCAGCATCACAAAGTTGCTCTGCATGGCAAGGAAATATACTTGTGATGCGCAGACTATAAGGGAAAACAGGAATGAAATGAGGCTGCCTGGCATTTCCTGAATGACAGAGGTTGTCTGTCTTGCTTGTGTTGTTACATCAGAGTGTCTAACTGTAACACTTTTTTCTCACGATAGCGGCAGGCTCGGAAGATGAGAATGAAGAAGACGCTACTTCTACCACAGCCACTTCTGGTGCGGAAAATGGTGCAGCTATGCATTGCAAATAGGTCTGGGTCTGGGAGGGTACAACTACTTGTCATGCTAAATCTGAATCATAGATACAAAAATCTGTGTTGCGTGATTACCAATAAAGCTGTTAACTTTTGAGAAGGCCGAGTGGCAGTTTCTCATGCGGAAAAGGCATGGTAAAGATCTCACAGAATCTGTGATGCTAGCGCATGCATCACAGACCTCACACGTCATGAAAAACGTGCATGACAAACGTTGCACTTTTCCAGACCCAGACATAGTTGCATTTGATAACAACGTCGTCTTCGCGAATCCGGATTCTGGTGGAGTCGTTCGAAGCCTACGACTATCAAATGCAAATTATATGTCTGTGTCTGGAAGAGGAAGGATGCAAGTTTGTCATGCTTGGCCGGTCATACAGATAAGTCTGTGATGCTTTTTGCGCTACAACGGGACTTGTTTGTCATGCAAAGAGGCCATTTGTCATGCGGTTAACGCTAGACATAGCCACCCAGAAACTTGTCATGCGCAGCTCCGCAAAAACACAGGTTCCGTCTCATTCGGACATTAGCATGACAACTTTCCACACCCAGACCACATATTTGCAATGCATAGCGACGATTTGGATCAGGAAGTGTTCGAGAACAGTGGTCTCGCGCGGCTGCGTATGCAACGAAAAAAATGTTACTAGTATGAATATACACATTGTGTTGCAGACCAAGCAAGACAGACAGCCTGTCTCATGCTGGAACGGCTTGTGAGCCTCGTTGCATACGTGTTTTCCTTTAGGATCTCTGCATTGCAATTTTTCTCTGCAGCAACCAATGCAGAGCAAGTTTGTGTTGCAGAAGCCACTACAAGAAGTGTGTAACTGTATTGAAACTCTTTTTTCGTGTGACACTGCACTCCGGCATGTTCCCTCTCAGCAGCGGCATTCGGAAACTGTTTGGCCTACCAGAATCCTCGCTGCCAATGCTCGGGCAATCGCAGTGCCGGTCGGCGGGGCCGCAGCTGGATACCGACCTGCAGACAGCAAGTGGCTCTTGTGCCGAACCGCAAGACCACAGAGGGGACGACGACACCCGGCTGGGCATTGCGCAACCTGCTTCCGGAGCAGATGAAAAACCAACAGCGTTGCTGCATGATGATGTTGAACAACCCGCACCAGGTGCAACGAAAATGCCCAGTAATCCTTCGGCCTCGAAACGAACAAGAAATTCTGCACGCAGGGGGCTCGCGTCTGTCCAGCCACGTATAGATTTGCTTCGGTTTCTTGATGTACGTTCGAATTACAGTGGTGCTATTAAGCTGCTAATACTAAAAAGATTTTTCGAAATGCTATTTTTATACGGAGGGACGACCAGTACCACAGATGTAGCGGTCTTCTAGCTACTATTCGTTAGATGCCATTAAGATGCACATCCATGACAGCACGCAACTTTTAGTTTTACAATTACATCGTGTTGATAAGTATTAGAGCTACTACTTCCACCGAGAGTAGATGTAGAAGTTGAAAATCCTGGAGAAAATAAACTTGTACACCAGCATCGCTTTCGATGAGCCGTTTGCGGGATCGGTTTTTCCAGAAACGGCGCGGTGAGGCCTACGACTATCTTCTCGAGAAAAAACGCCGGCTGGAGGCGAAAAAACAGAAACAGCGACAACTCATTGCGGCGAGGGCGGGCACTACAGATCATTTGCCCCCTATGGAAGCGTCAGGTTTGAAATCGACAAAGTTGAATATAATTTGTGATGCACAAAATGGATGCCAGTTGCAACCCAGCTTCCAAGTGGCGCATGACAAATTTGGGTAGAGCCGAAATCCAATTTGTCACGCTGTTTGGGTAAGGAAGACGCCACTTGTCATGCTATTTTAGCAGCTCAGTTTCTCTTTCTACCCCTCAACAGGCTTACAATCTGCCTCACTTGCCTACTGTGCAAGACAGGCATTTTCTGCGTTGCATTTTATGCATGACAATCTATTTCAACTTTGACGAGATTTCAATCCTGGCACTCCCATACCCCCGGCAGCGTCGACTTTCGAGGTCGTGCAGGAAGTGTACGAGATATGAGAGTGCACAAGAACTTGAACTCCCCCTCCCCCTCAGTTGTCATGCAAAATGCCAAATCCACTAAATAATTCTGTCGGTTTGCACGATTCGCATCACAAGTTTCGGGACCTCCACGCAAGACAGCACCACAGTCTTGTGTGAATTTTTTTGTCATGCAAAACGAAAATATCCTGCATGTGCATTCGATATCGATTCCCGCCGATGCTTGTATTGCTGTTCATGCCGCAGCCGCAGCACAAATGGAACGACGAGGGGGAGTTGTGCACTCTCATACGAACCTAGAGTGATTGCGAAGTTTCTGAAGAAATTAACGGGGATGCAGACACTATGCAAGAAAAAAACAGTGTAAGTGTATACTTATTTGAAGGAATTATAGCATGACAAGTTTGCTCTGCATGACACACAAAACCTATCATGCTTAGCTAGTATCAGTGAAAACACGTACGAGGAAAAGAGCCTCTGATACATGTGTCTAGCATGACAGGTGATAAGTGTTTTACATACGTCTGCAACACAAAGTTACACTTACACAGTTTTTTTTCTTGCATAGACACTGGACACGCGGGACCACTCGCTGTGGAATCGGGCGGATTTTTACCGCTATTGTGAGGAAAAATCCCCATACTCAAAGTCGAAACTTGTGATGCTAATTTGTGGCCACAAATCAGCTTTGTCTTGCCTATAGGCGAAGGGGAGCCGTGATCCGCGTTCCACAGCCAGTCTGTCATGCGCTTTCGACTACTGCGAACCCCTGTGCTATAGCTAATTGCTAGCTGTGTTCTGCATACCCAATGAACAGGCTTCGAAATAAATGCCGCCAAGCATTTTCTGCAACACAAATCTGATAAATTGTGCGCGCAAATCCAGCATCAGGAGCTTCCTTCTGATATCTCTGGGGACGAGGGGGGATTTTTTTTTTGATAGCCGCCGATCTTTGTACACACCGCACGAGTTCCCCTTGCTCTACTCGGAGGGGCTTTCCGCTACCGCACCCACAACAGAGCTGCA
Organism: Amoebophrya sp. A120; assembly: GCA_905178155.1. Classification (NCBI taxonomy): domain Eukaryota; class Dinophyceae; order Syndiniales; family Amoebophryaceae; genus Amoebophrya; species Amoebophrya sp. A120. The sequence goes on from CAJINV010000006.1 coordinate 2,940,109, forward strand.
ACAAAGGAGGATGGAGAACGGCAGCGTGGTAAACAGGACCGTAATATGCATTGCAAATGTAGTGTCTGGGTCTGGAAGGACGCAAGGTTTGTCATGCTTGTCTAGCATGACTGAAGAGTTTGTGACGCGTGTCCACGAAGAGACCGTTTTGCTTGTCATGCAAAAACGCAGTTTGTCACGCGGAAAACGCAACACTAACGCTAAGCAGCGCAGATGCTTCTCATGCTTGGCTGTGCATTACAGAGCATTCACTATTCCCTACCCAGCATTACAAGTTTCCGGACCCAGACATGATATTTGCAGTTGATATTTAACGGTACTAACGACGAAAGAGCAGTGGAGCCGGAAATTGGAAGAGGTGGAAAAATATCCTGTGCAAACGGATCGTACTCGTATTGCAATCATGCATTTACAAATCTTTTTCTTAAGGTAAATCAGCATTACATTTTTCCTTTCTCATGCTGAGGAAATTTGTAATGCATTTAAACGAGTGCGATGCTTTTGGTTTTGTAATTCATAAAAAAATGAACGGCATTGGTGTTGCATCTTCGCTGCCCGCCGAGCCGGTCCTACCCCTTGGTCCTCCTGGAGCTGAAGTACACGCCGCCGCGGTGGAGGATGAATATGCAAAGAAAAAAACAGTGTAAATGTAACTTTGTGTTGCAGACGTATGTAAAACACTTATCACCTGTCATGCTAGACACATGCATCAGAGGCTCTTTTCGTCCGTGTTTTCACTGATACTAGCTACGCATGACAGGTTTTCTCTGTCATGCAGAGCAATCTTGTGATGCTGTTTCTCCAAGAAAGTTACACTCACACAGTTTTTTCCTTGGATAATGAAGTAGACGATGGTAGTACCTACTTTGCAAACGAAAACCTGCAGTTCCTCTACGAAAATTTTCACGCGTATGGAAGCGTCAGGATCGAAATCGACAAAGTCGAAAAATTTGCAATGCGTAAAATGTAGGGCACATAAGGCCTGTGTAGTTGGGGAGCAGGCAAGTGAGACCGATTGCAAGCCTGTTTAGGGGAAGACGATGCGCTGCCAGAATAGCATGACAGGAGCAGTCTTCTTCGTCCAAACAGCATGACAGACTGGATTTTGGTGCTCCCGAAATTTGTCATGCGCCACTCGGAAACTGAGGCTCCAACTAGTATCGATTTTATGCATCGCAAACTATTTCGATTTTGTTGATTTCGATTCTGACACCCCCATAACGCGGCTTGCGATGCAGTCCGGCACAAGCTGAATCCCGCGCCGAGACTATTGAGAGGAAATATCCCCCCTCCCCATATTGAAAAGGCACGTTTCCAAAAATTTGTATTGCGGATTTGAGGTCGCAAATCACATCTGTCCTGCAAGAAGACAAGGGCAGAAGCTTCCGCCCCATTATGGAAGCGATTTGTCATGCTGTTGGGCCTAAAGGGGGGCCGCTTGCCATGCTGAACTACTAGACCCATACGCCCCTACCTAGCCTGGGGATCTGGCCGCAGTGCCTCTCTGCAATACAAAGCTGATTTGTGGCCACAAATCAGCATCACAAATTTCCTTTTTGATATGGGGAGGGGGGATTTTTCATTTTGATAGAAACTGTTCTTGCTTTCCGCCGCACAGAGCCGGTTGCTTTTCGAGCAGGAGGTGATGCGGTACGACGATATCGCGAGGAGAAATCCCCCCTCCCCGTATTGACGAGGTACGTTTTCGAAAATTTGTGCTGCTGATTTGTGACCACAAAGCGTCTCGGTGTTGCATGAAGGCAACCGCACAGGCTCCGCCGCATTCTACAGGCGGTTTGTCATGCTGTTGCTCCTACAGCGTAGACGTCTGCCATGCCAAGTGTCTACGCTCAAATCTGTCCACTCAGGCTCGGCAAGGGCCTGTAGTGCTCTCCCGCAAGACAAATCTGATTTGTGGACGCAAATCGAGCGTCAGAGGCTTCGTTTTGATATGGGGAGGGGGGGTTTTTCCAGTTGATAGGCGAAAAGGCGTACGACATGAAGCACCGACGGAACACGGCGGGCCATGAGGTCTCCGTGCAAACCGTGCAAACTATCGTGAACGCGAAGAAAACGCACACGAGGGGAAGGCGCTTGAAGGTCCTGGTGTCCACTTCTGCATCTTCGGGTGCTAGGAGTCCACCGCGAACGGACGACGATGTCCTCTCCGCTACTCCCCGGCGTCGCATTATGGGAGTGTCAGGATTGAAATCGTCAAGGTTGAAATAGTTTGTGATGCATAAAATGCAACCCACAAAATGCCTGTCTTGCAGAGTAGGCAAGGGAGGCAGATTGTAAGCCTTTTTTGAGGGGTAGAAATAGAGCTGCTGAAGTAGCATGACAAAAGGCGTCTTCCTTACCCAAGCAGCATGACAAACTGGATTTCGGTTCTACCCAAATTTGTCATGCGCCACTTGGAAACTGGGTCACAGCTGGCATCCATTTGATGCATGGCAAATCATTTCAACTTTGTCGATTTCAAACCTGACGCTTCCATACGCATTCTGCTGGAGCTCGACGACCGGCCGCCGATGATGTGGGTCTGCGATTTCTTCTTCTACCTGTTTTTCCTCGCGGAGCTGATTTTCCGCTTGACAAGGCAGCACAACTACTTCAACTTGGATATGGCGTTCTCAACTGTTACATTCTCAACTGTTGCATGAGTTTGTGATGCAAGAATAGCAAAAGTCCAAGAAGGGAGGTCGCACGTGTAGCATTAGAAAGTCCGCAGAGAGATAGGCGTTGTGTAGCCATTTGCAAACTTGTCATGCAAAGCAGGCAGAACGTGTGGATGAGATGATGGTAGTTCTGCAGGACGCATTCATGTAACAGGTGAGAGTGTAACGTTTGAGAGCGCCATACTGGAGCACTTTCTGTACGACAACTACCTCCCCTTCATCACGATCATTTTGGACACCACGCGGCTCATATGAAGAGAGTGCACGACAACTCCCCCCCGTCCACCTCATTTGTCATGCAAAGCACCCAAAAATCCACCCTTTACCTCTTGGCACTGTGTGCATGACAAGTTCTGGTAGCGGCCCAAGTAGCACTACGCTGCTCCAGTGCAAATTCGCCATGCAAAACCGGCATTTTTGGTGATGCTTGTTGTATAATTTGCATTCATGCTTTACGAGGGGGAGGGGGGGTTGTGCAGTGTCATAGCTCATCTTTCTCTTCCAAGTGTCGCCGAAAGACAATCAGCCGACGCCGGACAAGGTGATCCACACCATGATGCTCATCCGCGTTCTGCGGCTCTGGAAGTACACCCAAGCCGCGCTCTCCGAGTCCCCCCGGTTTCGCCGCTTCGGGTTCGTCCTCGACCGCTTCTATATCAAATGCAAAAGTGTCTGGGTCTGGAAACTTGTGATGCTGAGTGGCGTAGCATGAGGAGGCCACAAGTGCTGGCTCAGCATGACAAGTTCCTGAGCTTCTAGGTGTTCTGCTTATTCTGCATGACAAATTGCGTCTCCGCATGACAGAAAAATGCGGCTCTTGGGCAACGTGCATGACAGATTTAAGAGTCATGCCAGACAAGCATGACAAACATGCATTCTTCCAGACCCAGACATTTTTACATTTGATATTCTACCAGCTGCGTCGGCCGCTCTTGTTCGGTTCCATTCTGTTCATATCAACTGCAAATATCCCTCGGATGTCTGGAAAACAAATGCGAGGTTTGTCATGCTAGGCTAGCAGGATTCTCAAGTCTGTCATGCGCGTTAGTACCCAAAAGCCCTTTTTTTCTGTGATGCAGAGTCGCAGTTTGTCATGCAGAATCAATAGGCAACAGCAACACTTAGAAGCTCAGAAGCTTGTCATGCTGTTGAGCCATCATTTGTGGTGCACTCATGCTACGTCACTGAGCATTACGAGTTTCCAGACATCATCCAGGGATATTTGCATTTGATAGTTCGTCATGGCCTGCTACTTCATGTCCTTTCTGATCACCTTATCCCACGAAAAAACTGTTTCACTGTGATGATTTTGCAAGATCTGCATCACAAGTTTGTTACACATGACACAGAAAATTTGCCATGCGCGCTTTCAAAGGGAAAACCCCGCTAAAGAGTCAAGGTCTTGCAGGTGTAGCAAGCCAAATAGTTCTGTGTTCCATTCTATGCATCACAAGTTCACAGTGAAACAGTTTTTCCTTGCGATATACCTCGCAAGTGAAACAGTCGGTGATGGATGGCGATTACTTTTATGCACTGCAAAAGCATCGTACTATAGTATGAATTGCATTACAAATTAGGTCAGCATGAAAAAATAAAATTTGTCATGCGAAATTACCTAAAAAACCAGATTTGTCGTGCTGGTCTGGCATGTATAGGAGTACGATACTTTCCCACAGGATAACTTTGCTTACATGGCGAAAATCAACCCCTCGTTTTCCATTCTGGACTACTTTTTATCGCAAGAAAAAAGTGTTACAGTTACACATTGTGTTGCAAGACCGGCAACACAGGCAACCTTTCTCATGCAGGAAATGCTTGGGAGCCTCGTTTCCTTCCTGTTTTCCCTTATAATTTTCGCATTACAAGTTTTCTGTGCCACACAGAGAAAATTTGTGATGCAGAAACTCCAACAAATGTGTAACTGTAACACTTTTTTCTGGTCATACTTTTCCGCGACTTTTTACTCCTTTTTCACCATATATCCCACGAAAAAACTGTTTCACTGATGTGGTGATTTAGCAATATCTGCATCACAACACAAGTTTGTTACACACGACGAGACAGAAAACTTGCCATGCGCGCTTCCCAAGGGAAAAACACGGTTGAAACTCGAATGTTCTATGCAGGTGTAGCAAGACAAACACTTTGGCGTTTCGTTTTCTGCATCACAAGTTCACAGTGAAGCAGTTTTTTCTTGCGATACCATCGCGCAGATGACCTCATTCGACCGCTGGCTTACGGGCATCATCCGCCCGATGGGTGAAGTATGGATTGCAAATATGTCTTGGTCTGGAAACTTGTGATGCAAATCTGTGAATCGTGGGCGCACTACAATATGCAGCTAAGCATGACAAGTTTTTGCACGTGCCATGTGCTTCGTTTTCTGCATGGCAAAGTGCGTTGTTCCATGACAGGCAGGAGGTCCCGTTCCTGCTTACGCCTCACAGATCCAAGAGTTATGCCAGACAAGCATGACAAGTCCTGCATTCTTCCATACCCAGACATTTTTGCAATGCATAGGAAGTTCAGTTCACATTGGCGATTCTGCTCATGCTTGTGGTTGTGATTATTCAGTTTGGCCTAGTGAACAACATCACCGGGCTGTTCGTCGCCTACGTCATCAAGTCGGGTGAAGTATGAACTGCAATAGTAGATCTGATACTCGTACTAATTCTTGCAGTCATGCATTACAAATCTTTTCCTTCAGGTAAATCCGCATTACAAATTTTATTTCTCATGCTGAGAAAATTTGTAATGCATTTACACAAGTAAGTACTACTATCGGATACTTTTGCAATTCATAAGAAGAACAGCGCGATCAGAATCGCTTCGTCCGCGAGGCCAGTATCAAATGCAAAAATGTCTGGGTCTGGAAGAGTGCAAGTTTGCCATGCTTGTCTGGCACGACTCGCGAATCTGTGTTGCATAGGCACGAAAAAGGAGCGGCCCTCTTTTTACCTGTCATGCAAAAATGCAGTTTGCCATGCGGAATACGGAAGACATAGCAGCCAAAAAATTTGTCATGCATAGCTGCGTATTGCAGTGCGTCTATCCTTCACCTTTAGCATTACAAGTTTCCAGACCCAGACATGTTTGCAGTCCATAGCCAGGAGGCAGGCCCGATTGAAGCTGAAGGCGATGACGCGGATGCGCGAACTAATCGACGCAGTGTCCGTTCCGGCGGTGGTATCAAATGCAAATGTAATCGTCCCTGGAGGTCTGGAACTGGATGGGTGCAGCTTGTAATGCATCGTCCCCCAGATTTTTGTCCAAAAATTTTATAAAATCTGTTTTGCGGGGGGTAGCACAAGATCCTGTTCTAAAACACGGCTTTTTCTCAAAACGGCATATGTAGTTCTGGACGAAAGCCCGAACTAAAAAAGGTAACAAGCTGTCATGCTACATTACCCTGCATTCCAACATGACAAACTTAAACTTGTGCACTCCTCCACCCGGCGTCCAGGGATGTTTATTGCAGTTGATAGGTCGAGGTGTGCCGCAAAGAGGGGAAGTACTTTAGCTTCCGCCCCGTGCTACCTGCGGACTTCAACCAGGACGCCCTCAAGCAGGAGGGCTATGAATTGCAAATATGTCTGGGTCTGGAAACTTGTGATGCTGGTTGGCGAATGATTAGGGTGCCGCAATTGCCGTTCCAGCATGACAAGTTTCTGAGGTGGTCGGTGTAGTCTATCCTGCATGACAAACTGCGTTTCCGCATGACAGAAAATTGACGCTCTTGGGTAACGTGCATGACAGACTTGAGAGTCATGCTAGTCGAGCATAACAAGTCTTGCATTCTTCCTGACCCAGACACTTTTGCAATCCATAAGGGCGGGGGGCAAACGATCGAGGACGTTACCCGCACGATTGTGAATCCCAATACGGTATCCAGTGTAAAAACGGGGCCCACGTCCCGTAGTCGAAATGGGAAATCGGCTAGACAAATCAACAAGCTTTGGCTGTTGTGCATGACATCAAGTTTGGCCTCGTAGTGAAGTCGATCCTGTTTCTACTTAGCTAGTTTCGCAGCATCACACACAGAGCTACTAGCATATAATCACGCTGCTTCGACGAGCATCACAAATTCAAAAACACGACTACAGAGAATGCTTTTCATGGGGCTCCGCATGAGAAGCATGCTTAATACCATGCAGATTTGCACGCCAAATATGGGGTCGTGGGGACGTTTTTACATAGGATACACGGGCGAGGAGGAGACGGTCGTGGTGAAAAATTACGGGCAGCGCATGTTGCTGCAGAGAGAAGACTTGGAACATGTAATTCACTACGTTGAGCCCCCGGTTATCAAATGCAAATATCCCTGGATGTGGTCTGGAAACTTGTAATGCTGATTTGTGAATAGTGAATTCTCTGTAATTATGCACAGCCAAGCATGAGAAATATTTGCGCGGTTTCATCGTGTTCGTGTGTTTGCGCTGTCCGCATGACAATAGCTGCGTTTTGATGCTCATGACAAGCAAGAGGGTCGTCTCTTCTTGGACACGCATCACAAACTCTCCAGTCATGCCAGATCGATATTTGCAATGCATACCGGTTATGAAATGCAAAAGCATCGCACTAGTATAATCGCATGACAAATTTGCTCAGTATTACAAATGAAATTTGTAATGCTGTTTTACCTTTAGGAAAGGGATTTGTCATGCACAAATGCGATTACTACGAGTACGATTCTTTTGCACAGCATACCGGTGCCCTCCAGTCAACTGCAAACGGTGACTATCCAAGAAAAAAAGATTGTACGTGTAACTTTATTGCTGGAGGATCAGCATTACAAATAGAAATATTTCTGGCATGACAGCAAAAACCTGTCATGCGCAGATAGAACGTGAAAGCGCCCTTGAATGGACCCTAGAATGCATCCCTACTAGCATGACAGACGCAATCATCTTGCAAGCTGCCCATCACAAATTTACACTAACAGCGTTTTTATCTTGGATAGAGACGCGGGCCTCGTTTCTCAGCTTCCGCAACCGGGGCAAGGGGCATATGGGGCTCTCAACCGTTACATTCTCAACTGTTACATGAATTTGTCATGCAAAATTCCCATGCTTTGCCAGAGGATTAAGGTGCTTCGCATGACAAATTCTCGAAAGCAGGTCAAACAGCATCTAAATCTGTTGCAAATTTGTGATGCGAGACTCGCAAGCTTGCCCCTTTCCATATTGCTGCGCTGGCATCGCAAATTCGTGTAACAGTTGAGAATGTAACGTTTGAGAACGCCATAGGGCAGGAACAAATGCCCGAGCCGCCAGAGCCAAAGTATGAGGGTTCGTTGTTTTTGGTTTAAATTTGAGAAAAAAAGATAATATCGTGAAGCATCCAGCACCAGCATGCACATGCAATTGCAAATTTCGTATCAAAAAAAATTCTGGAGAGGGCAGAGCCACAGAATAAATTCAATGTGGTGCATCATGATCATGATTGCTTTTGCTAAATAATAAAATAGACCATCGAAATAGAACAAAAAAAAACCCGCCGCAGGATGAGCTGGAAAGAAGCCCAGAAAGCTATCAAAGTGAAAAAAGCCGCTATCCCATACTCAAAAGAAAATTTGTGTTGCTGGACTTGTGTACATAAATGAGCTTTGTATTGCAGCAAGAGCTTGACTTGTGCTTGTCGGCATATTCTAAGCCCGTTTGGATAGTACGCACCCGTCTAGCAGCTGAGCATGAGAAACAAGTCCGACAGAGGCGAAAACACAACATGACAGACTGGCTGTACAATGTGCCACATGGCTGCAGCCGTTGCCTTGTACGCAAGACAAAGCTGATTTTTTTATGGTCACAAATCAGCGTCACAAATTTCCTTTTCGACATGGGGACGAGGGGCGATTTTTCCTCACAATAAAGGCCATCGGTCTGCGAACCGACGAGGTGCTCGACTGCTACGACTGCCTCCTTATGGATTGCAAAAGTATTGTACTCGTATAAATGCATTACAAATTTACTCAGCATGAGAAATCAAATCTGTAATGCTGATTTACCTTAAGAAACAGATTTGCAATGCATGATTGCAATACGAGTGCGATGCTTTTGCATTGCATACTCCTGGAGGCGGACACGAACTGTCACGGGTATCAACTACAAATATCCCTGGATGTCTGGAAGAATGCACCTTGTGATGCTATTTTTGGATTCTAAAAAAATTTGTGTTGCATGACAAGCAATAGGAGTCCTGTCCAGTTCTTTTTGCCACGTGGAGAGGGTATTTCTCATGCAGGATAGCAGGTATCAAGAAGCACTCAGAAATAAATCTGTGATGCTAGGGCATACATCACAGCCGTCATGGGTCATGTCAGGTGTGCATGACAAACCTTCCAGGATCCCCAGACACATTTGCATCTGATAACGGGTTCGGCGTTACCACTGACGCCTTCATGGGTGCGCTGCTATCCTACGCGGGAGTTTTGTCTGCGCGAGATCTGTTTTCAATCGGGTGCACGATGCGCAAGGCGACGCCAAAGATCATTAACATCGAGGAGTCCTGCAACTTAGCCATCACGCATATGGAAGTGTCAGAATCGAAAGCGACAAAATCGAAAAATTTGTGATGCACAAAATCGATGGCAGTTGGAGCCTCAGTCTCCAAGTGGCGCATGACAAATTTCGGGAGTACCCGAATCCAGTCTGTCATGCTGTTTGCCCAAGTAAGATTCCTCCTGTAGTGCTACTCTGGCAGCACATTGTATACCCCTAAACAGGCTCACAATCGGCCTCATTTGCCTGCTCCCCAATACAGGCCTTCAGTGCCCTACCTTTTATGCATCGCAAAATTTTCGATTTTGCCGATTTCGATCCTGACACATCCATAACGCAGTGCGAATTTATCGCGATCGCGACCGAAAGAATTCATGCGCTGCTGTTCGAGCTCTACCAGGCAAAGGGAGCGCCGCCACCGGGGACCATGAAGCGCGTCACGAGCCACTATCAAAAGGAAAAATCCCCCCTCCCCATATCGAAGCGGTATGATTCCGAAAATTTGTGTTGCTGATTTGAGACCACAAATCACGTCTGTCTTGCAAGAAGACAAGTGCAGAGGCTTCCGCGCCAATATGAAAGCGATTTGGCATGCTGTTGGGCATAGGGGGTAGCCGTTTGTAATGCTAAACAACTAGACCCAAACGCTCCTGCCTAGGCTGAGGATCTGGCTGCGATGCCTTACTGCAAGACAGCGCGCATTCGTGCACGGAAATCCAGCATCAGAAACTTTGTCTCGATGTGGGGAGGGGGGATTTTTCCTTGCGATAGCCACAACAAGACGCGGCCGAACTACCCACGCCCCTACCCGTATGGACCTGTCAGGATTGAAATTGACAAAGTTCAAAAATTTGTGATGCATAAAACCGATACCATTCGGAAGCCCAATTTCCAAGCGGCGCATGACAAATATCGACGTCAGCGAAATCCAGGTTGTCATGCTGCTTAGCGAAAGAAGGCATCCTTTGCCATACTACTTTACCAGCTCTATCACAATTATCCCGAAACAGGCTCACGATCGGCCTCACTTGCAATCCCTGCAAGACAGTTACTTCGTGCCTTGCATTTTATGCATCACAGATTATTTCAACTTGTCGATTTCAATCCTGACACACCCATAACCCGCCAGTCTTGGAGCCACCAAGGGGGGTTTTGTCAGTCGGTAATATTTCCATATTGTTGTGCAGAAGTACCGAACATTCAATTTCAATCATCTTCTGCGAAAGTTGGTCTGTCATGCGGACTCAGTGCAATGGACTACATGAACTTATGTGATTCATCATGAAACGCACTCAACACTCTCAGGCGTGCGTGTCAAAGATGCCGAAGAAGCAGCGAACCGTATTACACTGAAAAGTGCCCCCAGGAGGAGCCCTGAATTTGCAAAAGTTTCTGATGCAAAGTTTCATCCATAGTGGAAACTTTTTGTCTTGCACGAGAGGGCAGCTATCATTCTTTCTGATGCAGCAGTAGATGCGGAACCTTCTAGGCGCCGCGTATGAAAGCATCTTTTGAATAGCAGGGCCGGCCCTTGCTGGGCCCTTTATTCGCAACACATATTTTTGCTGATCAGCATTGCAAATCTGTCTTGCTGGTACACGCAATATGGGAAATGTTTTCATTGAAAAGTTTTGCAACACAAATGCTGCCTGGAGGGGGCAGTTTTCAATGTGATAGACCGAAGAAAACGGCAAATGGAGGAGGAAGAGGAAGCCATGAAACTTATCAAATGGGAAAATCCCCCCTCCCCATATCGAAAACGAAATTTGTGATGCTGTATTTGACGTACGCAAGTCGACTTGTATTGCTAGAAGGCCAACAAGAAGATCCGCAGTTGTGGCCTCGTTTGGTGCAGACAAGTTGCCATGCTGTTTTCCATTTCCAGCTGCCTCCTGTTATGCTGAAGATGCAAGGCTTTCCCACTCCACCCAGCACTACAGTTGTCCGCATCTCTTCGCCCCTTCTAGCATGACAAAGCTGATTTGTGGCCACAAATCTGCAGCACAGATTTATTCCGTTTTGATATGGGGAGCGGGGATTTTTCCTCACAATAAAACTCGGAAAAACCACCTGGCATTTTGGCATGCCGGTCGGCCACAGTCGCGACCACTTATCACAAGAAAAAACTGTTTCACTGTGAACTTGTGATGCATAGAATGGAGCACAGAACGATTTGTCTTGCTACACCTGCAAGACATTGGATTTTTAGGCGTGTTTTCCCTTGGGAAGAATTTTCTGTATCATGTGTAGCAAACTTGTGATGCAGTTCTTGCAAAACCATCACAGTGAAACAGTTTTTTTGTGGGATACCATTACTACCCTATGCATTGCAAAAGTCTCGCACTCGTTTTGATGGCGGTCATGCATTACTTAGCATGACAGATGCAGATCTACTATCTTCTTTGTACGTTGACCAGCATTACAAACTCCCTTTTCCATGTTGGTCAACATCAAACTTGTGATGCGATTTCTACTAGTACGATCCTTTTGCAGTGGATATACCCGGATCGTTTTCGCCGCGGTTCCGACGAATCCAGCGAAGACTCAAGCGACTTTTAGACTAGTATTGCAAGAAAATAAAACTGTTTCACTGTAAACTTGTAATGCAGAAACTGTATCTGAGAAGTGTTTGTCTTGCGTACACATGCAAGACAATGGATTTTTAGTCGTCGTTTCCCTTAGGAATCTCGCATGGTAAATTTTCTCTGTGATGTAGGACAATAAACTTGTGATGTAAAACTTGCAAAATCCTTACAGTGAAACACTTTTTTCGTACGATAACTAGTTTCGGTCGTTTGTTGTATTGCGGAATAAAAAATCGCAGGACGTTATCAGCTATCCTGTGCAAAAGTATCGTACTCGTAGTAGTTGCAGTCATGCATTACAAATCTCGTTCTCAAGGCAAATCAGCATGACAAACTGGATTTGTCATGCTGAGGAAATTTGTATTGCAATTCATACTAGTACGATGCTTTTGCATTTCATATTAGCCTCGCGAACAAAGGCAATCACATTCACGTTCACAGGACACAACTTATTGTCCGCAAAAAGAATCTAACTAACTACATTAGCCCACAGGGTGAGCAGCGGCCAGTACTAGCTGTACTAGCTTTTCCACATGTTGGCGATCTTCCAGATTCACTGTTTATTTCGCAATTGTTTGAATTAAATACGTTTCACAGCAAAAAAACTTGTGTATGATTTGAAGATTAGTCGCAGAAGTCGTGAGTATCATGAATAAAGCGATATTATGGTTTGAGAAACAAGTAATCTTATCAGCAAAAATGTTGTTGTACTTTACTGTCGATGATGAAAAATGTACTACATTGAATGCAGAATGAAAGACCTGCACTATCCCCGATAGTACTGCTTAATATCATTTGTTTAACCGTTTCCAAGAATTATGTCGCGGTAGTTATTTGTACAGATGAAACAGATAGTACTAGTAGTTTGCACCGCTGTTGCATCAGAAGCGTCCACCTACAGGCGCAGGTGCCTCAATCTATGTATGGGTTGAAGAAGCACAACTTCCACCACGCAAATGTATCATTGTAGAGATGAACCAGACGAAACAAGTTTGTGTTTGAGGACTGAAAAGAAATGAAACTGTAAAAATTAAGATTGAAAATATCAAACAAGACGCAGGACGGGTTTCTTTCTTGGTACCGCCGACGTAGTTGTACTACCCGTTTTGTCTAGAAGAGGCTTAATATCGTCCACCTCCTTTGTACTTGCAGCCCTCCACCTTGGCGTCGTGTTTTATTTGAGTGATACATCAACCGGAACAAGAGGCTCCCGCTATGCCGTGCGGGTGCCGTGAAGATGTTCTTGTTAGTAAAAATATCGGAGACATCAAAGTGGCCGCAAAAGTGGATGCCTGAAGATAGATGGACAAAACAAAAACAGAGGAGATAGAAGTACAACTGTTCGAATTTATTTATGACGCCTTTACTATCTAAGGTAAGTGTCAGCACTGTTCGGACGTGTAGAAGTAGGACCTGCATTTTATTTCCTTGAGGACTTCTTATGTCGTTATCGTTTTGCTACGCAAAATAAGTTGCTTCCAGAAATAAATGTCAAACTGAAAAGAAACAAAAAGATGACGATCATGCCCCGCAACGGCACTGGCAACCCCGCGAAGCATGCGGGGCACCACCAGCTGCAAAGCCTGGATTTTTTTGCGGCTGGAGGAGCTCCTGGAGGAGCTGCCCTCGGCGGAGATCTGTTTTCCGGAGCAGCGAAGAAGACGCAACATGGGGCTTCTTCTTTTTCTAATGCCTATAATGCGATCCCGAGCTGCGACACTACTAGTACCACCGACCTTCTCGCCAAACTGCACCAAATGAACCGAAAAATCAACGACTTGGGGCTGTGCAACAGCATATGCAATGCAAAACTATCGTACTAAGTACAAGTAGCAATCGCATGGCAAATAGATTCAGTATAAAATAAGACGTAAATTTGTGATGCTATTCTGCCTGAGCCTGTACGACAAAGATTCGTGATGCATAAGTGTACTTAAAAATCAGTACGAGTGCGATGCTTTTGCGTAGGATACAGCACCATTGACATCGACAAACTGACTTACCTCTTCGAAAAGCACATCGACGACATCGACGAGCGGGGGGCCGTGAATGAAATGAGTCAGGATCTGTTGCAGGTGATTAATGATTTACTGATCCATATCGCAGAACGAAAAAACTGTTCCACTATGGTGATTTTGCAAAATCTGCATCACAAGTTTGTTACGCATGACACTGAAAATCTGTCATGCGGGGTTCCTAATGTAGGGAAAACACAGCGAGAAATCCATTGTCTTGCGCCATGTGATATAGCAAGACAAATCATTCTGTCGTGCTCCATTCTATGCATCACAAGTTCACAGTGAAGCAGTTTTCTCTTGCGATAATCCAGTTTATCTCCTATCAAGCTGCCTACGACCGACTCTCGGGCTATCAAAATGAAAAATCCCCCCTTCCCATATCGAACAGGAAATTCGTGATGTTGGATTTGCCTACACAAATCAGATTTGTCTTGCAGTAGAGGACTGCAGGCGGATGCAAAGCCTGCAGCGGGGCGCTTAGAGGTGGGCGCTTGGCATGGCAGGCGTCTGCCCTGTAGGCCTTGCAGCATTACAAACCGGCTGGATAATGCGGCGGGCTCGCTGCCTTTGCCCTCTTGCAAGACAGACAGGATGTGTGGCCGCAAATCTGCGTCACAAATTTTCAGAAGGGCGCGCTTTCAATATGGGGATGAGGGATTTTTCCTCACAATACGGGCAACGCGACAACCATCGAGAATAAATTGCTCAACGCGGAAAACTATGGCAATGGGAAAATCGCACTTATGCAGCAATCATTGCAAGACAAATCTCTTTTCCAAGCCAGATGAGCATGACAAACTCCATTTGTCATGTTGAGGAAATTTCTAATGCAGTGGCTACTAGTATACGAGTTCTAGGTCTAGTGCGATTACTTTTTGCACTTCATACTTACAGCTTGGACGGCCGTTAGAAATCATCTTGGCGAATTTCTTGCGAATTTATAGGGGAAAGACCCGCAGCGCGGCCTGGGCATTGGTGTCGGGCTTGGGATTCTGCGTTGCCAACGCATCTATGACGCCCCGCTCGTATTCCGCGTCTTTTTGGTGTCCCGACGAGGAGGGGCAAAACCAGCAAAATCTTTCCGCGCCGGGCGCCTTGGTCGGTGCCCGAGTTTTGGGCCCAGTGGCTGCACTAATGTGCCCCACCTAGGAGCACCATCGCGCCACACCGGGAACAGAGCTCGCGCGCGATGGACAGGGAGGGCATCAATTGCACCCCCTTCCCCCTGAGTTGTCCTCGAATGCCAAGAGTTTTGCTCTTGCGACAGGTGGGCACAAATCTGTGCATTTTGGAACACAAGGCCTCGGGACTTGGTCTACAGATTTTGCCTCTGCGAATTTAGAAAAGTGGCCCTCGCGAATTTCGCGCGAATTTAGAAAAGTGGCCCTCGCGAATTTCGAAAGCCCGACCTGAAATTGCGTTTTTTTCTAAATTCGCGCGAAATTCGCGAGGGCCACTTTTCTAAATTCGCAGAGGCCGCTTTTGCAAATTCGCACGGGCCACCTTTGTAAATTCGCAAATCGAGAATACCGCCCTGATTGGGCATGCCTTTAAACGCTTAGCCCGATGGTGCTCTGGTGTTCCAACTTTAGCAAAATTCAAAAATTACATCTGAAGCCGCATGGTATGACGAGAAAGCGGCTGTGATTGTGCGTGACGGCGTTAAAAGTTTCGCATCTGGCGCAAAAAGCTGCTGCTCATAATTGACGCCGTGGCAGTTTCTAAGCCGGCGCCTGTCGCATCGAAAGCGAAGAGGCCCCCTCGATGGTGAGGCACGGGAAACGCAGCAAATTTCCTTGCGTCCCTCGGAAGGGCATGGGACCGCGAACAGGGTGGCCACGTGATTGGCCACCAGACGTTGGCGCTTGGGTTTGCGCTGAAATTCGCTTGAAATTCGCGCCTGCTCTTTCTAATGGGTGCCCAAGCTCTAACTTCATACGAGCTTGGCGCAGCAGAAGAGTAAGAAGCTGAAGGAAGCGGAATTGAGAATCGAGAAGGAGAGACGCGAACACACGGCGGAGAAGGAGCAGCTGGTGAAAAAAGTCCGGATTCTGAACACGACAAAAATTCCGGAAATGACCAAGAAGATCCGGTATGAACTGCAAAAGCATCGTACTAGTACAAATTGCATTACAAATTTTCTCAGCATGACAAATGCAATTTGTAATGCTGTTTTACCTTAGGAAGAAGATTTGTCATGCATATTTGCAATTAGTACGAGTACGATACTTTTGCACAGGATATCCGGCTACTGGAGAAGAAAAACGCGGTCTACGTGAAAGAACTATCGCCAGAAAAAACTGTTTCACTGTAAACTTGTAATGCAGAGAATGCATCTCACAAGTGTTTGTCTTGCTACACATGCAAGACAGTGGATTCTTAGCTGTGTTTTCCCTTAGGAACCTTGCATGGCAAATTTTCTCTGTCATGTAGAGCAAACCTGTGATGCAAAACCTGCAAAATCCTTACAGTGAAACACTTTTTTCGTACGATAAGAACTGAAGGAAACCGAGAAAAAAAACGCGGACCTGAAAATTTTGGTCCAGACGAGCGGCGTAAGTGCCGTGGGGTGTGCCGCTGGTGCGAAAAACGATTCGTCCACGACAGCACAGCAAAGAAACACTTCTTCTGCGCAACATCATGACTCTCTGTCCATCTCCCACCACACTCACGCGCAAAAACTCCAGCCGCTGGCGCATATCCAAGAAAAAAAGATTGTCCGGTATAAGTTTCTTGGAGGAACAGCATGACAAATCCGTTCTCTGGCATGAGAGCAAAAACCTGTCATGCGCAGATGGTTGTACGGAAAAACGCCACTGAATGGACCTCCCAATGCATGCCCAGCATGACAGACGCAATCATCTTGCAGGTTGCGCATCACAAACAATGTTCTTTTTTTCGATAGCGCAGCAAATTCGACTACTGAAACAGACGGAGGAGGACCGGCAAGAGCTGGCGTGGAGTATATCAAAGAAAAAAAGTTCGTCACGATCACTGATGCGCATTTTTGCATTGCAAAACTTTCGGTCATGCGTAAAAATGCACCACAGCCAGTGCCAGACTTCCTAAGGGGTTTCCCTAAGTTGTACTGTTTCTGCAATACAAGTAGGAAAAGTTGTCATGCTAAAAAAAATTGTAGATGCAAAGCCAAAGCCAGCAAGTTAGTGATTGTGACAAACTTTTTTCCCTCCATAGAAAAACCGGGAGCTGCAGTGCCGTATCAACTGTAAAAATGTCTGGGTCTGGAAGATTCTGACACTTGTCATGCACGTTTTGCATGAGCCATGACGTCTGTGATGCATACCCTAGCAATGCAGATTTTTTGAGGGCTTCTTGATGCCTATTCCGCATGGCAAATGCCTTCTCAGCGTAGCAAAAATTGCACTCCCTTTGCTACTCATGCAATACAGATTTTTTTGGAATCCAAATGCAGCATCACAAGTTCATTCTTCCAGTAGACCCAGACATTTTTGCATTTGATATGCCGGGTGTTCGATTTGGAAGAGCAGTTAGAGGTTTACCGGACGTATGCCTTGCAAATACGTCTGGGTCTGGAATAATTGGAATTTGCGATGCAAATTCTGGAACACACAAAAATTTGTGTTGCCTGAGCGCCACCCGTTGCCCATTTCTTGGTACGCAAGTAGGAACAAGTTGCTTATGCGGGACACCAGGCATCAAGTAGAGGCGTGCCCAAAACCTGTGATGCTTTTGCCTGCATGAGACACCATTTGCCTGATCCGAAATATGCATGACAAACAATTGTGCACTCTTCCAGACCCGGACATGTTTGCAATGGATAGGACGCAGATCCAGTTGCTCATGAAGCAGCAGCAAGGCCAAGGAAATTCAAATTACAATGCTGATTCGGCTACAGGAAGTACAAGTAGTGCAACAGGTGGAGCTCTTCTTGTGCCACCAGCATCTACAACTTCTGCGAGCGGGAGTGAGGACCGAAAAGAAGCAGCAGCTCATGTAGTTTCGTCACTACATCAAAGCCAAGCTGCCCATGAAAAAAATGCTGTCCCGTCTACTGCGCCTGCTCTAACTTCTTGTTCTTCATCCCTCAAGAACGACGTGAGCGAGGAAGGAAGAATGGACCAAGTCGCACCGCCAGGAACAAAAGATGTAGTTGTTTCCCCGCCGGTTGCATCCGCGACCGCTCCAGAAATACTAGGAACAGATCATAGTACCACACTTCTATCCCATCTACCGGCGCGTGCGTTGCGAAGCAGTGTTTCCGTGACGGCGGAAAGGAGAGGAACCACAGCACACCAGCAGGGGGCACGACCAGGCGCTCCGCCCCCAGCGTCGAAAAATCAAGTGCAGAAAGACTTGTACGGAACAAGTTTTGATAACAGGACTGGTCGTGGTGCAAGAATGGGGAGTAGTGGTCGCAAGCGCAACTCTTACGTCGGTGAGTACAACTCTAGTAGCCGCTCGAGGTCAGGATCGTCATCACCGGTGAAAATAAGTCCGTCGATAGCTAGAACTACAGGTCCTCGGGAGGGGCCGCGGAGAGATCAAGATCCAGCTTCAGAGAAGACAGCTGGTAATATAATAAAAACCGGAGCTGCTCCTGTGGCGGTGGCCGCAACTAGTAGTACGGCAGAAGCATCGTCACGAGCCCCGCCGACCGGAGCAGCGGGGAAAACCACACCAAAAACATCGTCCCCCACGAAGCTGTATCAAGTGCAAATATGTCTCCGTCTGGAAGGATGCAACTTGTGATGCTACGGTCCAAAGGTAGCCTACCTTTGGACTCTACATATATCAAAATCTGTATTGCATAAACAGTAAAAGAGGTGTAATGTCGTGTGCTACGCAGAGAGGGCATTTCTCATGCGGTATGAGCATGATCAGAAAGCCCTCGCAATATCTCTGATGCTAGGGCATGCATCACAGACCTCATGGGTCATGCAAAATCTGCATGACAGACATACTCCTGCATTCTTCCAGATCCATACTTTTTTGCAATCCATAAGCTGAACCCCAGTCCGGACTTCTGGACGAAGCAGATTCACAAGCTGGCCGCGCGAGGGGGAGATGGTGCACCAAGCTCTTCGTTTGCCTCTATCAGGGGGACGAAAAACCTCTATTAAAAAGAAAAATCCCCCCTCCCCGCATCGGAAACGAAATTTGTGATGCTGTATTTGAGTACACAAATCGACTTGTATTGCTAGAAGGCCAAGAGACGCAGTTGTGGCCTGAATTGCAGGGAATTTGTCATGCTGTTTCCCACTTCCAGTTGCCTCGCGTCGTGCTGGAGATGCAACACTTTCCCACGCTAGCTAGCACTACAGTCCGCATCTTTTGCCTTCTAGCATCACAATGCTGATTTGTGACCACAAATCTGCATCACAGACTTCCGTTTTGATATGGGGAGGGGGGATTTTTGTTCTTGATAACCTCGCGGCGGCGTCGTGGTCTCCAGCCGGGAATAGCAATAGGATCAGAGCTATGCATTGCAAATGTCCCTGGATGTCTGGAAGAGTGCAACTTGTGATGCTGCATTTGGATTCTAGAAAAATCTGTGTTCTTGCATGAGCAGCAATGGGTGGAATGTCATTTTTGCTACGCGGTAGTAGGGGTATTTGTCATGCGGAATAGGCATGATCAAGAAGCCTGGAAAAAATCTGTGATGCTAGGGCATGCAACACAGATCGATCACGGCTCATGCAAAACGTGCACGACAAGTCTCAGAATCATCTTCCAGACATCCAGGGATCATATCTGCATTTGATAAGAGCTAGCGGTGCCGGAGATCATGACCCCGCGCCGGTGCAGTTCCAAGACGCCCCTGTGGCGAAGCTTAGCACCCTTGGAACAGCAGGGTCATTATCAAGTGGGGCGGCCTCTTTTTCGACATCTTTGCCGTCGATGAAAAAGGACTATTTACTTGAGGACTTGCTAAACCGCCACTCCGATGTGGACTTTCACCTGACGAAAAGTGCTACTGAGTCCTTGGAACTGCATATGACATTGCACAAGAACTACACCCCTGCAGGAGCTTGATTGGATTCGTCATGCGAAGGCGCGATGGACATCCCAGCCGGTGCTACCTTGAGATAAGTTAGTAGGGCTGCCACGCATGACTATGACAAGCTAGCGCACTCCAAACCGAATTGCATTCCGTGATTGGGTTTGTCATGCAGAAGCTACGTAGTTCTTTCCACTGCTGTTGTTTTTGTTGCTGTTCATCATGCCAACATACAAATGAGGAGGAGAAGTAGAGGAACTTGTGCATTGTCATACTGCAGGCTTTGCGGAAGCAGATCGCGACTTTGCGGAAGGAGATAATACCCTACGTGTACACGAACGGAGACGACAAACCAGATGAGGCGCAGGTGGAAATACAAGTAAAAGAACAGCAGACCGGACGTCGAGAAGAAGTGTTAAAAGAGGCAAAAGCAGCTACATCGCTGCAGCAAGACAGGAACCACGCCCACGTTCAGGAGAGGGACAGCCACTCATTCTTGTCCAGTAGCACAGAAAAGAGCGATGTTGGCGTTGGCCAGGAGCACGTAGGACCACGCGAAAGAGCTACTGCCACAAGTGCGCCCATGTTCAACAAAAATTTGCTCTGT
The DNA here is from genome assembly GCA_905178155.1 of Amoebophrya sp. A120. Classification (NCBI taxonomy): domain Eukaryota; class Dinophyceae; order Syndiniales; family Amoebophryaceae; genus Amoebophrya; species Amoebophrya sp. A120. The sequence continues at coordinate 2,960,474 of CAJINV010000006.1, forward strand.
AGCGAGAACCACCTGGACTACCGAAAACAAGGTAATAAAATTACAGATGCATCCGAGGAACGACAATGTGAAGACCTGAGTGCTGGCCTCTGTGCTGGTATAAGAACATCAACCAGCAGAGGCACTGATGTGAAAACAGACCTGAAAGCGATTGACGACATGCGGAATTTTATCAGGAATTGGAGCTCGGCGAAGTTTGAAGAGCAGGATAGTAAAAACAACCACGAAAAGATTATGCAGCAAGACGAGCAGGAGATGGAGAACAACGCCACCAGTGACATCAACCTCTCGACCACATCTTCAACAAACGCGGTAGAAGTAAAAGCAAGAACATCGTCGTCCACCAAGGCCGTACTAGCAGAGAAAAACTACACTAGCTCCTCATCTTCCTGCGAGAGTCCCAAGCAAGTCCCCTGGGCAATTTCTTCCTTCGGCGGAAGATTTTTATGCACTGCAAAAATGTCATCTGGGCTTCTGGAAATTTGTGTTTCTGTTGATAGTCGCATCCGCGTAGGGTAGCTCCTGCTTGCATGGCATAGCAGCATCAGAAGCTCTGCGAGGCACGAGCTCATTACAGACTCACTTTCGAAGCGCATGACAAACTGAGTTTTATCTTTTACAGCGTGACAAAAAAACTGGGTAGTCGTATTTTATTATGCATCACAAATCATGATCCTCTTCCTCGCTGTCCTTCATCATTCGCATCACTACAAATGGATCCCGACCCAGATCTTCGATAATTTGCAATGCATACTTTTTCGGCAGTAGCAACATCACGAAAAATACAAACACTGGCCTGCTCGTCAACAGTAGCGGCTCGGCGAATATCCTGTGCAAAAGTACGTACTAATCGCAGTCATGCAAGACAAATTTCTTTTTCAAGCTAAATCAGCATGAGAAATTCCATGTGTCATGCCGAGCTTTGCAATACTACGAGTGCGATACTTTTGCAGTTCATAGCGAATTATACAAATTTGCAGGAGGAGGTAACGTGTGACGACCTGGCACTGACCAACGTTTTAGAAGTAGACGACCAAGTTTTACTTGTGAGCAATAAAGAGCAGCAAGATCATCTTCAACCTGGTGAACAAAATCATCTACGAAGGACGCTAAAAGCTGCAGATGAGCAGGCCCCCGCTGCTGCACCAGGACGAGGACCAAACCCTGCTTCATCTGCTGGCGCTGCAGCACGCCCAGGATCTGCTTCTAGAGCAGGCCAACATCAGTCGAGTTGTTCTAGTAGAGCAGGCCGCTTGGACTCCATTTCTGTAAATCAGAGCCTCGGAACGATGACCGAAGCGTCTTCGGGGGTTCTGTTTGCCTCCGTGCTCGCAGGAAGCTGCGAAGTAAAATCGGCAACGAGCCGCAGAAGCGAGCAGAGTGCGATGAGTGGGTGGCAAGGTGGTAGTGCCACTTTTGTTGGCGGTGGAGGAACTGAAGATCATCAAAACGCAAAAATACAACTGCAAAACCCGCCAGCAATTGCAACACAGAGGAGCACGACCGACAACTACCAGCAGGAACAAGGTTTCACCATCCCGCAGAGCGGTGGTAGTAGTAAGAGAACGGGTGGAGCGTCTTCGGGCGCCTCGGAAGATAGTAAAGTAGACCACCGGACGAGCTTTCTCACGAGTTACCACTCGCTCTACCTCGACAGCGTGGTTTATGGAAGCGTCAGGATTGAAATCGTAAAAGTTGAATTAGTTTGTGATGCATAAAATGCAACCCACACAGTGCCTGTCTTGGAGAGTAGGCAAGGGAGGCAGATTTCAAGCCTATTGAGGGGTAGAAATCGGGCTGCTAAAGTAGCACGACAAAAGGGATCTTCCTTACCCAAATAGCATGACAAACTGGATTTCGGTTCTACCCAAATTTGTCATGCGCCACTTGGAAACTGGTTTACAACTGGCATCCGTTTTATGCATCACAAATTATTTCAACTTTTAGGATTTCGATCCTGACGCTTCCATATGGTTTTACAGCCGGCGGGGACCACGAGAAGTAGTCGAGACGACGGCGGGAAGACAGAGAATACACACGGAGGTGGAGCTGCAACGGTTTTCCACAATGAAGACCTTTATTCGGAGCAGAACAGCACGATGGGACAAGACCTAGCCGCTTCCGGGGGTATGATTCCGGCCGGCCCCCCATCCGTCGTAGAAACCCACGAGTGGTCCTGTCACGAGGACTCCGATGCGGTATCAACTGCAAATATGTCCAGGTCTGGAAACTTACTTGTGATGCAAGGCAGGGAACATTTCATTAGTGCGCACACTGTATTGCGCTCCTGTCAAGCATGACAAGTGTTTCCGCGGTTCTGAGTTGCGTACTCCGCATGAGAAACTGCGCTTTCGCATTACAGCCAAGAGGAGCTCATCTTCGCGGCCACGCAATAGAGAGTTCAGAGCCAACACCCAGACAAGCATGACAACTCTCGGAATTTTCCAGACTCAGACATACTTGCAGCGCATGCGCGGACGAACAAGGGACCATCAACTCAGGTCGTGCCAGCGATCTTCATATGGAGCGGTTGGTCGGGGCACTGGAGCACGCGACGGGCGGTCCTACTGCTGCTGCAAGTGATTTTTCGCCGCGACGAGGGCCCGTTCTTCTAGTAGCGCACGAAGAGAAACAAGAAGAACCTCCTGCCGTGAAGAAACAAGGCGCCCAAGTAGAGATGAACAACGATGTTGACGTGGACCACTACGATCATCGCGCGGCCGGGGACAACATCAACGGCGCAACTCCTGAGCGTCTAGAAGTTGTACCCAAGAACGAACCTTCCTACGCCGAGGAAGTGGAGGAAGAAGTTCGGCTAGACAACATGATGTCACAACCTACACAGCAAGAAAACTGTGTTACAGCTAGTACAGGAGATTCACAGATGAAGTTTGGCACCACGGACAAGGACAACTTCGACCACCTCGTCCACTGCGAAGATGACAACGCCAACAACAATATCGAAGATATGGCGTTCTCAACCGTTACATCCTCAACTGTTACATGGATTTGTGATGCAAGAACGGCAACAGTGAAAGAGGGGACCTTGCGCGTCTTGCATGACAGATTTCGCACGGATTCTCAGCCTGTTGGGCTCTTCGAGAATTTGTATTGCGAAGCCGCTTGATCATCGTGTCGATTCTGATTGCAATTCTGCATGACAAATCATGTAACAGTTGAAAATGTAACATTTGAGAACGCCATAGAAGAGGAAATTTTCCAGTCCCTTGAAGATATGGAAGTGAAAAACAGGTTTGCGACTACCGCGAACCCGGACTACCTATCAAGTGCAAAAGTATCTAGGTCTGGAAGAATGCATGGTTGTCATGGAAGTTTGGCATGACTCTTGAATCTGTCATGCACGTTGCCCAAGCGCTCCATTTTTCTTTCATGCAGAAACGCAGTTTGTCATGCAGAATAGGCAACAACTAGAAGCTCAGAAACTTGTCATGCTGAGCCAGCACTTGTGGCGTCATCATGATACGCCACCCAGCATCACAAGTTTCCAGACCCAGTAGACATTTTTGCATTTGATACTATCCGAGCTTTTTCGATTCTGCGGTGGAAACGGAAACGGAGGTATCAAATGCAAATATGTCTGGGTCTGGAAGATTGTGAGACTTGTCATGCTTGTCTGGCATGACCAAAAAGTTTGTGATGCGTTTCCAAAAAGAGATCCTTTTGCCTGTCATGCAAAAACGCAGTTTGTCATGCGAAAAACGCAACACAAGGAAGCGCAGATATTTCTCATGCTTGGCGGTGCATTGCAGAGCATTCACTGTTCCCAACGCAGCATTACGAGTTTCCAGACCCAGTCATTTTTGCAGTTGATAGGAGGTGTGTGATGCGGAGGAAGATGAGCAGCATGGGGATGAAAACCAAGATTGTCCACCTCGTGGATCATCCGACGTTGGTAATATCAAAGATTCCACTTCTACTACTTCTGCGACCGAGCAAAGCGAAGAGGTGAGGACTTTTTCCGACGCTTTAAGGACCGCATTGGAGAAGGAAGTTGAGAGAAAGTTTGCTGGTGAAAATGACGGAGCGGATTCTGTTTATGCATTGCAAATATGTCTGGGTCTGGAACGATGCAAACTTGTGATGCGGATGCTGGAACACGCACAAATCTGTATTGCGTAGTCAGCAAAAGGTACCTGATTTTTGTCTCCAGAAAAGGGCATCTGTCTTCATGCGGAGAAGGCATTGAGAAGCCCCCACAGAGTTTGTCATGCTCTGTGTGCATTCCAGACCTTTTTGTAGATGTGAAAGATGCATCACAAATGTCTAACTTCTTCCAGACCCAGACATATTGGCAGTGGATTCTGTTTCTCCCAGTGCAATAAAATCTTCTTCCAGTCCTGGCAAGAAACTAGAACACCATTGTCATTCCACAGCAGCAGAAATGAACCCCTCGTGTTCCTTGTCAGCGAAGAACCCCTCGCCCCTATCGTGAGGAAAAATCCCCCCTCCCCATATTGAAAAGGTATGTTTCCAAAAATTTGCGTTGCGGATTCGAGGTCACAAATCACATCTGTATCGCAAGAAGACAAGGGCAGAAGCTTCCGCCCCGTTATGGAAGCGATTTGTCATGCTGTTGGGCCTAAAGGAGAGCCGTTTGCCGTGCTGAACAACTAGGCCCGTACGCCCCTACCTAGCCTGGGGATCTGGCCGCCATGCCTCCCTGCAATACAAAGCTGATTTGTGGCCACAAATCAGCATCAGATATGGGGAGGGGGGATTTTTCATTTTGATACCCGCCCCCGAAGAAGCGACCTCTCCCCCCCTTTTTCACGAACGGAAGGCAAACGGCGAGTTCTTCGTCCTTCGCTGCGAATGGTGATTATGCAAGAAAAAATGTGAATGTAAGTCTGTAATGGAGAAAATGCAAAACTGTTGACACTTGTCATGCTGAATCTGCGTCATACTCATAGGCTACTTTCATACGTGTTTCCGCGTGCAACTAGTTGCGCATGACAGGTTTTCCCTGTAATGCCAAACGAATCTGTGATGCTGCTCTTGCTTCCTACAAAGTTACACTTACACAGTTTTTTTCCTGGATAGTGATCTTGGAAAGAACTACAGAAGCGGAATTTTTAATCAGAAACATCAGCAAGGAGCTTTGATGTCCCCTTCGCGAGGAACTAGTAGCTCCTCAGCACAACAAGCGTCTTCTACTCTGCACAAAGCCACTGCAGCGTCCAACTCCCGGGCAACTGCGAACACGGCCACGCTGAAGCAGCAACAGTATCAAATGTAAATATGTAGTCTGGGTCTGGAAACTTGTGATGCTAAAATCTTGATGATGGAAACAGTTCCGAATGCAACTTAGCATGACAACTTTGCAGAAGGAATGCTTTCTTGTAGGCAATCCGCATCAGAAACTGTGTGTGCGCATGTACAAAAGAGGCTACGACTGTTGTAGCTTATGCAATACAGATTTTCATCTAGGTATGGAAACTTAGCATTACATCCGGACCCAGACATGTTTGCAATGCATAAACAGCAAGCCGCGGGGTCGAGTACTGCTTCTAAAAGTGTTGAAAACAAGAAACTGATTCTCGCTTCCACAAGGATCGTATGAACTGCAAAAGTATCGTACTAGTAGAAATTGCATTACAAATTCACTTAGCATTACAAATTGAATTTGTAATGCAGATTTGCCTCAGCAAAGAGATTTGTAATGCATAAACGCAATTAGTACGAGCACGATACTTTTGCACTGCGTAGATCGTGAAAACGGAAGCAGAAATCGCGGAAATCCGGGCGAAATCGAGGATCCACACGTTTTATCCTGTGCAAAAGTATCTGATACTCGTATTGCAATCATGCATTACCAATCTTTGTCTTAAGGTAAACCCGCATTACAAATTTTATTTCTCATGCTGAGAAAATTCGTAATGCAATTTATATATACGAGGACGATACTTTTCCTTTTGCAGTTCATACGTTTCCCGCTCCTGGCACGAATAGTAAGCCCAAGCCAAATAAACTGGTACCGCAGCATATCCTCAGTAAAAACATCCTCACCCCAGAGTTGTCATGCAGATTTGCAACGGCAGGAAGATTTGTAATGCGCACCCCAATGAGAGGCATTTCAAATCGTGTTTTGGAGGTTCTGATGCTGTAAACAGGATAGGTACATGGGTTTGTGATGCGGCTGCACTTGCTAGACTGCACGAGGAACTTGTCGTTGTCATGCGTGACTCCCAAAGCTTCTGGATTTGTGTTGCAAGATCCCGAGCTTTACTCTGGTGTGGGGACGTTTTTACTCGCAATGCAGCAGCGTATTGACGTCAGGAAAAAGAGTCCCAATGAACAACTGCAGGAGCAAAATATCCTGAGTACAAACGTCCCCGCGCCAGAGTTAAGATGGGAAATCGGCTATACAAATCAACAGCAAGCTCTGGCTGTTGCAGCGCATGACAACTGTGGTGGGTGCGCAGTGTAGTCGCATTCACCTAGTGCAGAAGCATCACAGATCTAGCAGCTCATGCGGATTTGAGCATCACAGATTCCGAAACGCAGTGAGAAAGCGCTCCTTTTGGGACTCCGCATCAGAAACATTTTGAGCGTGCAGATTTGCATGACAAGTCTGGGATGGGGACGTTTTTAATACACAGGATACAAAATTTGTGCAAGGGAACGGGTGCGGAGGTAAGTGAATTCCTTTGCGCGGCTGGAGCACCTGGGGCGATGCAGGGTACGAGATAGCACAACTCCCCCATCCCCTCATTTGTATGGTATGAGCAGCAATACAGCACCAGCGGAAATGGAGCCTGCCGCGCATGACAAATCTTCTACACACGGATTGTAGTGCTGTTTGTGTGGTTCCAAAATTTGTCATGCAAACTGCGCTTACAGACAAGATGTGGATTTGGGTTTTTGCATCACAAATGAGGGGGAGGGGTCGTGGTTGTGCACTTTCATACAGTGGCAGGGGCAAACAGGAGTGGAGGTGGATGACCAAGTGAAAGCGTACATGGAGATATGTATCAACTGCAAAAATGTCTGGGTCTGGAAGAGTCGGAACCTGTCATGCACATTTTGCATGACGCGTGAGGTCTGTGATGCTGGTGCTCGCATCACAGAGTTTTTGAGAGCTTCTTGATGGTAATTACGCATGAGAAATGCCCTCTCCGCGTGCCAGGAGCTGACTCGTCTTGCTGCTCATGCAACACAGATATTTTTAGAATCCGCAGACAGCATTACAAGTTCCACTGTTCCAGACCCAGACATTTTTGCAATCCATAATATGAGAGAGAACACGACAGCTCCCCCTCCCCCTCTTCTGTAATGCAAAACACCAAATGCACAACCACATCTTGGTCTTCCCTGCAAGGATTCATTGTTTGCACGACAAATTTTTGAAGCTCCAGCAGTACCACAGTCCGCTCGCAGGTTTGTCATGCCGAAGCGACATTTCTGCCGTTGCTTCTGTTGCTGCCCATGCGGTAGTTTCAATGCGGGTGGGGGGGAAATTGTGCACTCTCATACGAGAACCTGAATTCGCAACTGGAGGCGTTAATGTGATAAAAATAAAGAAAAGAATAAAATAACTCGTTTACATTGCGGCGATCATCTTCACATCACAGCGCTTTTACATGCCAAATGCACGAAGCAGAGCGAGTATGCAGATTTGAATTTCTCACGAAACTCATTGCGACTAGTAAACGTCACTGCTGGAAGTGGAAGACCACGCCATGGAAAGCTGTGGATTCATTTTCTTAAGCATTTAGAACACGGCAAGAGTAAGAAAAGTAGCACGCGCGGAATTAGTCGACGAGAATTACTAGACATTTCTTCAAGATGAAATCTCCACAGCAAACATTGTGGAGAAAATGTCGCCGGACTGCTCACATCAATGCTTCTGGTAGCGAGGAGTCCACGTGAACTGATTTCACTTCTCGGTCAGAAAGTCGTGCGTTTGTAGTTACCTCGAACAACAATTGTCAGTAGAGTCAGCTCTTCTATACTTCGGTGCAATCGAGGTCGTATTACTACAGTGCTAAGGAGCAGCACCGACAATTATCCTGACGGAGGGGTTGAAAGTAAGTACTTGAGAGATGAAAGGAGTACGTACAGTCGAGTTAACAAGAGGTGAACTCGGTAAATTAAACTTTGCATCAAGGGCCGGGGGGTAGATAACTAAGAAAATCGTGTTTTCGCTGTGTGTGCCCTGATGTTCGACAGCACTTTGAAGTGCTTTCTTACACACAACTACATGCATCGTATTTTTTTCAATTTTCGTCCTACCCTGCCTCTCTCCATTTTCTTTTTCCCTCAGGTCTTTTTGGCTTCGCGACTGAAGTGCAGATCTTGAACCACCTATAATTTTTTTCTACCCATCAGCTATTTCGACGTCCCATTTCGTTGCATGGCATAACAACATCAAATTTATCATTCTTGTCAAAAATATAAATAACCACCTTCTTTATAATTATTCCGCCCACATTTTTTCATTCTCAGTAGTACGAAGTCGCTAGTTTTTTTTTGGCGCTTGTTCTATCTTGTGATAGCACATCCAATATCATTTTGTGAGCTTTATTATTCTATATTCTTTTTTTGGGGCTGTGTGCAGCTTTTTCTTGTCAAATTGTTTTACACCTTCCTGATTTTTCCTCTTTCTGCCTTCATGTAACTTCCTCTTGCCGTTGCTTTTGAATTTGAATTTGCATACTGTACTACTTCACCACATTATACTATCGCAATCAGAAACAACACCAAACTATGGCGACCAGCATGATGAGGAATTCATTATTTGCAAGCAGAGGCACCAGCGCAGCCGCAGCGTCGTCACTTCTCGGTGGCCCGGCCATGATTTTTTTCTTCTCTACCATTCTCTTCCTCGCACATCAACCGGTGACGGCTTTTATCAACTGCAAAAGTATCTTACTAGTAGCAATTGCAATACAAATTTTTAGCTCAGCATGACAACTGGAATTTGTCATGCTGTTTTACAATTGGCATGGAAATTTGTAATGCATGATTGTGATTACTACGAGTACGAAATACTTTTGCACAGGATAGTTTTGTCCCGCTGGCAAGTGTCCTACCAAGATGTGGGCTCTGAGGACTACGTGCTCACGATGTCGTGGTACCACGATTATCAACTGCAAAAATGTCTGGGTCTGGAAGATTCTAAACTTGTCATGCTAAATCTGAAGCATGCAAAAATCTGTGTTGCATGATTGCCAAAAGTCGTCCAGTTTTCACCAAGTCGGGAGGGAGTTTCTCATGCAGGATAGGCATGAGAGAGATCGCACAGAATCTGTCATGCTAGGTCCTGCATTCCAGACCTCATGGGTCATGGAAAAGCAGCATGACAAATTGCGCATTCTTCCAGACCCAGACATTTTTACATTTGATAACGATCCCCAGCTCGCGATTGTCGGGCGTGACCTAGCGAAAAATCCCGGCCTATGCTGTGCAACAGCGTCCCCATCCCAGCGTTGGGAAATCTGCAAGACAAATCAACAAACCTTGGCTGTTTCGCATGACAAGTTTTGGCTCGCAATGTCGCCGCGTTTAGCTAGTGCAGCAGCATCGCAAATCTAGGTCTAGCCTCTTATGCTGTTCCGAGCATCACAAATTTGAATTTCAAAACAGCACTAGAAAATGCGTCCCATGGGGCTCCGCATGAGAGGCACTTGTAGCATGCAGATTTGCATGACAACTCTGGGGCGGGGACGTTTTTACACAGGATACGGTCAGCAGGACGGATCGACCTCGAAGACCAAAGCTGCTCTAGGGGTGTGCGACCCTCAGTCCACCGCAAAAGCGGCCTATCAAATGTAAAAATGTCTGGGTCTGGAAACTTGTGATGCTGGGTGGCGTCTCATGGTGAGGCTACAAATGCTGGCTCAGCATGACAAGTTTCTGAGCTCCTAGGTGTTGCCTATTCTGCATGACAAACTGCGCTTCTGCATCTTCTTCTTCCACTGCGTGTCTCCACCTAGGGGTATCGGCAGAGGCTAAATCTGTTCTAACGCCCAGGTATTGGCAGAGGCTAAATCTGTTCTAACGCCGACCCGCCAGGAGTTAAATGGTACTACTACTACTACTACTACTACTACAACTGCATCTTCTTCTTCACAGAAAAACCAAGCTCTTGGGTAACTTGCATGACAGATTTAAGAGTCATGCCAGACAAGCATGACAAACATGAATTCTTCCAGACCCAGACATTTTTACATTTGATACGGCCGACGGGAAGCTGTATTGGGCGCCCAGGATTTTTCCGCAGCCGGTTTCGGCTATGGATGTGTCAGGATTGCAATCGACAAAGTTGAAATAACTTGCAATGCATAAAATCGATACCAATTGGACCCACAGTTTCTAGTCGGTGCATGACAAATTTTATCCGTAGTACCGGAGGCCAGTTTGTGATGCTGTTTCGGGCAAAGGGGCTCCCCTCTGTCATGCTAATCAGCAGCCCAATTGTTCTCGACCCTTACCAGCACTACAAAAATCTGCTTCTCTTGCGTCCCCTGCAATAGAGGCAATTTCTGCGTTGCATTTCATGCATGGCAAACTATTTCATCCTGACACAACCATATCGGCTGAGGTGACGAGAAAAACCGGGATTCACTTTGCTTCCGTCGACTGGCAACCCTGCGGACACAAGGACGTATCCTGAGTAAAAACGTACCCACACCAGAGTTAGGATGAGGGTTTTGCAACACAAACCTACGAGTTTTGTGCGTCACGCATGACAAGTTCAACTCTGCAGTGTAGTGCAGGTTAGCAAGTGCAGCCGCATCACAAATCCAGCTGCTCCTCCTGTTCACAGCATCACAAATTCCAAAACACGATTGGAAATGGCTCTCATGGGGATGCGCATTATAAGTCTTCCTGTCTTTGCAAATCTGCATTACAACTCTGGTGTGGGTACGTTTTTACTCAGGATAGGACGTCGTGATTTGTCATGGCGAGTCCCACTACGACTTTCACCTCTATTACGTCTCGCAGGCGGAGTTGAATGGGTATACGTGCAGCAATCCAAACCCGGTGTGCCCAGATTTGGATGACACCAACCAGAGAAACCACAAGTTTTACAAGCTCATGAAGGGCAACATTCCCTCCTTCGCGGACAAAGCCACCGGAGACACGCAACAGTTCAACTTCTGCGTGGACCCGACGAGCGCGATGCCGAACTCGGGCATCCTATCAAATGCAAATATCCCTGGATGTCTGGAAGGATGCCAACTTGTGATGCTGCCTTTGGATAATTCTACACGAAATCTGTATTGCGTGAAAAGCAGTAAAAGAGGTCCACTCTTTGCTACGCGGAGAGGTGGGCATTTCTCATGCGGTATGGGCATCGGAAAGCCCTCGCAGAATCATCACAGACGTCGTGGGTCATGCAAAAGCTGCATGACAATAAACTTCTGCACGACTCTTCCAGACATCCAAGGATATTTGCATTTGATACATCCACTACGGGGACAAATCGGAAACGCTTTCCGAGTATCCTGTGCAAAAGTATCTGATACTCGTATTGCAATCATGCATTACAAATTTTTTTCTTGAGGTAAATCAGCATTACAAATTTTCTTTCTCATGCTGAGGAAATTTGTAATGCATTTATACGAGTACGATACTTTTGCCATTCATACCGAGTGGAGAAACCCGGTGACGGTGCTGGGGTCCTACGACTGCAAGTTGACCTATCAAATGCAAAAATGTCTGGGTCTGGAAGGTTGGAACTTGTCATGCTAAATCTAAATCATGCTAAAAACTGTGCTGCGTGATTGCTAAAAGTTGTCCACTTTTGACCTAATCGGGAGGGAGTTTCTCATGCAGGATAGGCATGAGAGAGATCGCACAGAATCTGTCATGCTATGTCCTACATACCAGACCTCATGGGCCATAGAAAACCTGCATGACAAGACTGGCAATCTTCCAGACCCAGACATGTTTGCGTTGCATATGACCTTTTTCGAGCCCATGTTCTCCTGGAAGTGGGTACAGGGGAAGACGGGCAGCGGGGAGCTATGCATTGCAAAAATGTCTGGGTCTGGAAAAGTTGAACTTGTGTTGCATGTCTTGCATTCCTGAAAAATCTGTGTAGTTGCACAGCCAGCAAGAAAGGCGCTACTTTTTCGTCCTGCAAAAACGCAGTTTGTCATGCGTGCTACGCATCAGACGGCGTCAATCATGCTTGGCTGCACTTGAGAGCGCCAGTCTCATCCAAACTTTAGCATCACAAATTTCCAGACCCAGACATATTTGCATTTGATAGGAGTGGCCCAAATACGACAGCGGCCGGATCACATACGACGAGAAAAATTTCCGCCCTTTACCGGACTCCTGGTCGGTGGAAGTCGACCGGGTGGCCTGCGCGACAACCAACCCGAGCTCGTATCAAAAACAAAAATCCCCCCTGCCCATATCGAAAACGAGATTTGTCTTGCTGTATTTGAGTACACAAATCACATTTGCGTTGCAGTGGAGCACTGCACGCAGATTGCAAGCCTAGCTAGGGGCCTTTTGGTGTAGGCGCCTAGCATGGTAGACGGCTGCGCTGTAAACCTTACAGCGTCCTCACAAATCGCCTGCATGGCGTGACTGACAGCCTGGACTTGCCTCCTTGCAAGACAGACGCGATTTGTGGCCACAAATCTGCGTCGCAAATTTTCAGACGGATGCGCTTTCAATATGGGAAGGGGGATTTTTCCTTGCGATAGCTCGGATTGCAAAATCACGGTGACCATCCGCGGCAAGCGGTGCGGCGCCAGCGGGTGCGGGGCCCTGCCGCAGGATATCTGCTGCAAATATGTCTGAGTCTGGAAGATTGCCGCGCTTGTCATGCAGGTTTTGCATGACCCATGAGGTCTGATTTGTAGGACATAGCCTGACAAATTCTGTGACAGTTCTATAATCATGCCTATTTTACATGAGAAACTGCCTCTCGGTTAGGTCAAAAGTGGACAGCTTTTGGTAATCATGCCACTACTACACAGATTTTTGCATGTTCTTTCAGTGTTAGCATGACAAGTTGCAGAGTTTCAGACATCCAGGGATATTTGCAATGCATACAGGAGTGTGGCCTGCAACGGAACTGTATGAACTGCAAAAGTATCGTACTCGTATAAATGCATGACGTCGCCTCGGTAGTGTCGTGGCCTCGGTACGCCACTACAATTTGGCGCACCGAGGCTAGAAGAAGTTTCTTTAGAACGCGCATACAAAATGGCGCACCGAGGCCAAAAGTGCCAAGTTTTCGGAGTGGCCGCCTCGGTGCACCGAGGCCGACGGCCTCGGTACGCCAAATTGTATGCCGGAACGAAGCAGCAGACGGGCGGAACACAATCACGAAAATGGAGAAAAGCGCTCCGGGCGCAGCGGTGCCAAGATTGGTTTTTTTGGGGTGAGACGGTGAGACACGTGAAACAAATTCGATGTTGTTGCCGTGCGTTTGGGGCAGTGCTCGTCGCGCGACGCCGCGAGCAGAAGCTCCCGCGGAAGGCAGGGGGCGACGCAGGCGCGGGCGTGTGCGAAGCGAAAAAACGCACGCGAAATCGCGAAGCATGCAAGCGCAGAAAAAATCAAAACGGAGAAACTTCTCCAGCCCGCACACAGTTGCGCTGCGATGCGTGTCTGTAAAATTAGGACTCTATAGTAAAAGAAGCTGGTCGCAAAAGTTTAGCGCAAGATAGTCCCGCGCGAAAAGGAAAAACAAAAAGCGCGGCAACAGATATAAAATAAAACAGAGCACAGCGATGAAAATGAGCAAAATCCTGAATAGGTACCGGCATGGCTGCAGGCGCGCTGGCATTATTTAGTAATTGAGTAAGCTGCGCGCGGCTATAGTTACACGGTGGAGCCACAGATTATAGATCGGATAATATTGCAGTGCGGATGACATAAAAAGGCGCGAACTAGACGAATTGCGTTGCAGAGCGGAACGGGACAGACAAAAAAAACTACAGGCTGCGCTATGTACCACACAAAAAAAAAGTAAAATCTAGTAGAGAGAAGCGCAGCACTGAGGGGTGCGCGAGCATGGAGTGAGTTGCGTCCAGTGTGAGGCGGAGGTGGTGCAACGACGTGAATGAGCCGAAGCTCATCCAATGCGTCAGATTGGACCACCAACGCGCCCCCACCTGGGCGGAAACAAATGAAAGGCAAGTTTTTGCAGGAGAAAGTAATGATCTTGGTTCATAGTACTGGAACTTACAGAAAAAAGCAGAGCAAATAAAATCAGTTGCGGTGAGCGAAAGTCGCAAGCTGGTGCGCTCGACGTTCGCGACGCTGCACGCTACTCACACCGCGTCCAAGAGGGAATCGGGGTGGTTCGCCATCGTCGCTGCCATTTCGCGAAATTGGACGGGCAGGTCGGCGCGCGCCGCGACTTCGACGTGCCAGGCTCCGCACAGGACTCCCGGCAACCCGTTTGCCACCTTGGCTTTGCGCAGCTTCGTCCCCGTCAGGTGGACACACCAAACGGGATCGGCAACCGTTTTGGCGTAGTTGACGGTCGCGCGCAGCTTCGCGCGCTCGTCGCCAGCTTTGTTATACCACCAAATCTTCGCGCGCAGGCCGCCGGCACTGTACAGGACCGCGTACATGCCGCGCGAAATGAAGCGCACCGAGTCCGCAACCGCGCGGAACTGGCCCACGTCGCGGTAGTCGGCGTCGCCAAGGTCGCGAAACATGGCCGGCGGCTGCTGCAGCGGCGCTGCGATGTGCCAAGCTGCGGAGCAAGCGCTTGGAGACACGCGGGGGGGAGCGGGCGCAGCTTTCCCCGGCGGGCCGGGTGGGCCGATCGCGTCTTGCAGGACCTCGAGCACGCCAACAGCGGGCGGCGGCGCAGCGGCTGCCTTTTTGGCGGCGGGCTGTTTCGCTTTCGGCGGCGCGGCGAGTCGCCCGCCCGTCTTCGGCGGCGGCGTTTTAGACGGAAGCAGGGGCGCAAGCGTATCCGCCGCCGCCGGCAAGAGGGTCGCCGCGGCTGGCTTCAAGTTGTCCCGGTGCTGCCCACGATAAGTGCGCCCATCGATGTCAATGTCAGCAAGCTTGCCCGTGAGCGCCACCACTGTCCCGGGCCCGTGCCAACCTTTCCGCCCGAGCTGCGTATTTTTCAAAAATACGCTCTGCCCGATTTGCAGCTCCGGCGGCTCCGGCCGTTGCCCCCCCTGCTTGTTGAAAAACTGCTTGCGATTCTTGGTCGCGTTGGCTGCCGCCACGTCCTTGGCCGCAGCAATGGACGCGGGGCGGTCCTGCTCAATGCGCTCCACCGCAGCAGCACGTTCGCCGAACAGCGATTCGGCGTCACTGCTGTCGGGCGACGGGGAAGAAGCGCTGTCGCCCGGACGCGGCGTCTCGAGCGCTGGCTCCTCGTCGGTCGAAAAATCGGCGTCCCAGGCGCCTTCGAACTCGGCCCGAAGAGCGGGCAAAGGGTCCGGCTGCGCGGAGCTGCTTGCAGCGATGGACAACGCGGCAGCTTGGTCCAACGTGCGCAGGTCAACGCCGTACAACAGGCGCGCCGCGCTTGTTTTATGGGGCGCTCAGGCGCGACGCGCTCAGCCGCGGCAGGTGTTGCCATGCAAGCACGCAGTGCGACGGAGGCAAAGTAACTGCGCCCCGCATGAAAAACGCGCGAGAGGCCACGCAGCAGGCAAATGGAAGCGAGGCCCGTGAGCAGTGCCAGCAGTTTACGTGCCTCGCAGGGGCTGTTCTTTCATTGCATGCAAAAGGGCGCCGCGGCTGAGCGCGTAACGGCTGGCGGCGCCATACTTGCCGCGGGCGCGGCGGGAAGCGGCTGCGTTCGTTGCCAGCTGCACCAGCGGAACATATTCCGGCCAGCGGCTCAGGTCCCGGCGCGCCAACTGGAGGGAAACGCGACCCACCATTTTTTCGGCCTGTCCGTTGGACATCGGGCGCCCCGGCGAGATCGTCGTGTGGCGAAACCCGAGAGCCTCCGCAAGGCGCTTGATGGCGGCAAATTCCGTCCCGGCATGAACACGAAAGCCGCAGCGCACGCGGCCCCCCGGTGATAGCAAAAGCCTGGCGCTTTTGCCGAGCCGGGGGCGAATGCGGCGCGGCTGTTCACTTGCTTAACCGTTGTCCGTGTGGTATTCCAGGCCAACCCCGAAAAAGCTCACCAGCTTGACCTGTCGTAAGGATCGCAAAAGCGTTTCGATTTGGAAAAGCAAAGGCGCGGCGCGCCTACTGAATGCAAAAGCAAAAGCGCAACGAAGAGGCACGGCACCAAAAAAAAAAAAGAGGGAAAAAACAAGAAGCATACCCAGGCACCGTGGACGCACGCCATCGACTTCCGCTCGATGGGTTCCAGGAAGCAATAGCCCGTGACCCACGCCTATGGCACTCGCAAACGTTGCCCCCCCAGCTCTCTCGCGCATGAATTTGCAACGCAAGAACGGCGAGGCAAAGCGGAAACGGGTAGATTGCGCCCTTTGCGTTACAGAGGCAGCACAGATTTAGGCACTGTCTAGCCCTGCGGATAGTTGTCATGCCAGAAGCAGCTTAATCGCGGCGAATGCCAAAGCGCGTAGCCGCTGGGAAGGCAACAACTGCGAACGCCATAGCTCGACCGCCACAAAAAGGTATCGGCAACTTATGCAGGCGCCGAGACCGAAATAGGCAAAATCAAAAAAGAAAAATCTGGCGCCCCCCCTGGCGGGGTGCTGGACTCTCGCTTTTCGATTCTGACGCCCTCGGGCCTCGTTGGCCAAACTAGCCGTGGCGGCATGCTTGGGCGCGTCAGAATCGAAAGGGGCTCCGGAGGGGGTGACTTAGTTTCGTCCCTCCCCCCAAGGACTGCCAGAATTTTTTTTGCGATTTTGTCGATTTCGATCGTGGCCCCCATACGGTTTTCGACGAGCGGCATCTTTTTCAAGTCCAAAGCCCAGCGGTCGAGGGGCGCGGCCTGCTCGAAGGCGGCGCGCTGGAAACCGCTGCGGAAGGTCGCTGGCGCGCTGAAGGGCGCAGACCGCTGGCAGGCCAGGCAATCGGTTTTCGCTTTCGCCGCTGCTTCTTTCATCCCACGGAAATACACCTTCCAGCGCTGCAGGACAGATAACGTCGCCTCCCGCCCCCCGTGCGTCTCCTCATGCGCGCGGCGAGTGAGATCCGCGGCGCGCTCGTCGTCCCAAACGATTTCGTGCCATTGTCCCCGCAGGCTGTCATTGGCTTTGCCCAGGAAGCGCGTCCCCATGCGCACCAGAATTTTGCCGTCGCCCCACATGAAATCCTCTTCCCGCTGCTTCCACCAGCGGGCCGCGTAGCGCCCCAGCGGCGCCGCCAATGGTTCCCCCTGAAGCAGCGCGGCCATCTGGTGCTGCGTCACCGGAAACAGCTCCGCGGACGCCGGGTCTGCTGCTTCCAGCGGAAGTTCGGGCCCCGCGTCCTCGCCCAGGAACAAGAGGTCCGAAACTTTCGGTGAAGGCGGGCGCTTCGGGTTGCGCAGGTTGCGCTCGACCGCGACAACCGGCACGGCAGACGGGTCGAACATGAGGACGCGGCAGGTGAAGCCGTTCTTCGGATTGACCGAGCCGACGGCTCGGCCAAGTTGCCCGCTGCGATTCGCGTCCGGGTCGGTGTTGTTGTACTGGTCGTACAGTTCGGCCCGGGTTGCGTCCGCCTTCACCTGCGTGGCGAACGCGTGCCAAACCTGGTAATTCCCACCCCCAAACAGCGCGTCGGCGGCTCCCGCTCCGCTCGTTTGCGTGACCAAAAAGGCGCCCCAGACCTTTGCGCCGTCCACCAGGGTCGCGGCCGTGCGGCTGTAGTCGTCGACCAATATGCCACCAAAGACACACCCCCCCCTTACCGACTTCCCCCCCCCGCGAAGAGCACGAAGCCCGATGGACAACCGGCGAAAGGACCTTTACGGCCGAGAGGTAACATTGCCCGGATACCGATCGGGCGGAGAAGTTGCCGCGCACCTAATTCCGCTCGGGAATTCCGAAAACGCAGCGCGGCGGGGCGCAGCTGTGGGCCCGTGGCCGCCAGAAGTGGGGCGGCTCGCTTGGCGCATCGCGCGCGCGGCGCCCCTGCTTCACTGAATGAGCTTGGGCGGGCTGTCGCCCGCTTACGACCTGAGTCCGCCGAAATGGCGTCAGCTAAACTTCCAGAACCCGAAAAAAATACGAGAACAAGCAGCAAAAGCAAGAGAAGCTGCGAGGCAAATCAGCAATTTCCGACCGTAAACGGTGGCGGCCCCGCTCGAGCAGGGCCGCCGCCCTTGCATGCAGAACCTCAGCGCCTAGCTTACAGGGGGGGGGGCGGGGGGGGGGCGCGTCGCGCTTCTTAATGTCCACCATCACGTACGGCGTGCCAAGCGGTTTCCAAAAACAGTGACTCCCCTGGGCGGCCGTTTCGTCGATGGCCCGCTGCCAGGAACCTTGGTCGCAGGCGGAAACCGTGGGCAGCTCGGTCCGCTGCCGCCGGCTCTTGTCGCGCGGGATGACCGACAGCTCCACGGGACCAACGAGCGCGCGGCAGATCTGGGCCATGTCCACATCGAGCGCACGCACGTCGCCCGCACTGGGGTCCACAGGAGGCGCGCCGTCCGCGTTCTGCGCCGGGGTGCTGGCGGCTGCCTGCTGCGCCGCGGGTTGACCGAGCGGCCCACGAGAAGCTCCAACCAGAAGCGGCGCGGTTGTCGCGGCAGCGGTTGGCGCAGCTTTCGGCGGGACGGTAGGCGGCGCCCCGGTCGATGGAAGCGGCGCGGCCGTCGCGGTCGCCTTCGCTTTTTTCGCCGCAGGCCACATGGCCGACGAGTCGCCCGCGCCATCGTCGCCCGGTGGGAACTGCGGCGGCGGCGCGCCGTGTTGTGCGGCGATGCGGGCCAGGCAGGTGCGCTGCTTTTCCGACCAACGCGCGTAGCAAGGCAGCTCCTTCATGAAGGTGCGCTCCCAGTCCGTCAAGTTTCCCGCCCCAATGTCGTCGCGGACTTTGTCGACAGTGGATTTTTTCAAGCGGACCCCTTCCAGCTTCCGCTGAATGCGGTCCCACGTCGCCGCCCGCCTTTCCGTGTTGTCGACAAATTCGGGCGGCTTGTCCAACAGGTACTGCCGCTCGAATTTATCCAGGTACATGTGGAGCTCGGGATCGATCAGCTCGTCCAGGGCGGTGCGCGGCGGGGGGGCGTCCGAATCCCCCGACGAAGCCCGCGCCATGAAGTCACTGGCCCAGCTGGCTCCCGGCTGCGCGTCTCCCGGGGCACCCGCGCCCGGGTTGCCCCCCTGATCCTGTTGCCCGCTTTGCTGCATCGCTGTGCGTGCGTGCGCTGTTCGTTCGCTTTCCCTGCTGCTTTCGTTCGCTGCGTGCTGTCCCTGCGGGCGGTTGCTCTGCTCGGTTTCTTGCTGCTAGTTGTCTCCTGCTTGTGCTGCTCGCGCCAAGTTTTTTTGTGCGTTTTCCCCTTTAAGCGTTTGCGCTAAGTGTTTCGAGTTTGTTTGCGAAAGTTTTGCGACTAAATCCTTAACCTAGTGAAATCCCAAGCGGATACGTAGCGCCCTTATAAAGAGTGGGTGAGCTAAGTTACCGGGTCGGGGTGTCATCGCTGTGGCATGGGGGGGATCGAGGCAAAACCTTCGCGAGATGAAACGAAAACTCCAACACGGGAAACTAGCGCGAAAGCGAAGCCCGCAGGACGAAGGCAGCGCACAGCGCCTGCTGCACACAATGCAAAAAGAGGAGGCCAACGAGCACCGAGCGGCCCCGCCCGTGGCAGCGGACCGCGTGCCAAACATGGCGAAAACGACCGACCACGGGGCCCGCGCGGACTTTCGCGGAGTTGCCCCTTCGTTTGTGTCTTTGTACGAATACCGAACGACTTCGATTTTTCTTCGCACGATTTACCGACAAAGAGCAGCGGGGCCTCAAAGTTTTTTTTGGTTTGCACGATACACCGAGCCAAAGCGTTCGCACGACAGGCCGAGCAGCTGAGCCAGGCACGGAAGCGAGGGAAGCGGCTCGCGCCATAGTCTAGAGGGAACTTACGCGCCAAAAGCTTGCTTGCACATCAGACAGACAGGCCCGGGCGAAGTCCCGCCCTAATTGCAGACTAAAAACTTGCTAAATTGAACCGGCGCCCGGGCCCCGGCAGGCTTTGGGGTTTTCCGTGTTTTCAAGGCCCAGCGCAGCCGCGCAGCCGGCTCTTCTCTGGGTTTTCAGCTTTGGGGGCTTGGCCGCATTTTCGGCGGCCTTCCGGACGGTGGGTATGTCGCCCGTCTTGCGCGTATTTTGTGGCACGGGCCTGCCGGTTTGTCTCTCTGGGGTCCGGCTCGGAAATTCCGGCCTTCGGCGGGGTAGGGTTCCGGAGTCCGCTAAATTAGTCCGCTAATCGGGTCGCAAATTTTCAGAAAAGTGCCCAGAACGCAGTTGCTAATTTGCATTTCTAATAGTCAGCTAAAATTTTGGGCCTTTTCCGGAAGGGGTCTGCTAACCCCACTCCTAATAGTCATCTAATTGGTTCGGGCGTTGTGTTTTGGGTCTGCTAACCTGTAGCTAATTGCGCAAGGCAAGAAAATCCAATGGGATTTCCCTGTTGTTCGAGCAGGGTGTGAACAGCAGGGAAATCGCATTGGTTTTTGGCTTTGCTGACAAATTAGCAGACGCATTCGCGCCCCGGGGGGGGCTTAATTAGCAGACAAATTAGCAGACGCATTAGCAGACACCAAAAAAAATTAGCACCCAATTAAAGACCCAATTAGCAGGGGCTTTCTTGGAATCGTCTGTGGCGTTTAGCAGACTCCCGCGAGGGGGTCGGGGGGGTAAAATTAGCAGACAAATTAGCACGGTTATCTCCGAGGTTGGTTTCCGTGCGGACATATTTGGGTTACCTTGGCCGGGCGCTTGGGCGCTCGTATTTGTTCGCGAGAACCGGCTTCCGGTAGTTGTCTGGCTTTGTTATCTGAATTGCGTTAGAGGGCAGGTCGTCGCGTCCTCCTTCGTCCTTGTTGGCAGGCTTCTTTCTGTTGTGCCTCCGGGCATGGTTTCTGGCTTCGGGGGATTTGCAAATTAGCAACTTTTTAGAGTCCGATTAAAGTTATTAGGTCGCCCGGGCCTGTCTGCCTGATGCACAAGCGCGCGGCCCCCGAAGCAACTAGAAAAAGAAAGAAACCCGCCGCCCCCCCTCGCCCCTCGCCTTCTCGGGGGGGGGGGACCGGGGGCCCATCGGCTAACTCGCGAGGCCATGGACGCGCGCGGGCCTTGGGGGGCAGAAAAACAAAACCCGCACCCTGGCTCGCGTCCGAGGGCAAAGTAAAAAACGCAGGAGGCGCAGCCGTCTGCGCCACCTGGGGGGGGCGCGCGATGGGACGTCTTTGCGCGCCGCCTCGGTGCGCCAAAATGTATTGTGAAGGCGCGCCGCTACAATACAAATTTTGTAGGTGGGCAAAAAGACATACTTTCGCGGGCTCGGTGCTGCCATACGTTACAAACCGCACCGGGCTCGGTACTGCTTTTTGGCGGGTTTTCTCAATGAAAAAAGCGCGAAAATTGTAACGCCCCACATACGATTTGGCGCACCGAGTCGTATGTGCGTACCTAGGCCACGTCATGCATTACAAATTTCCTCAGCATGAGAGATGAAATTTGTAATGCGGATTTACCTTAAGTAAAAGATTTGTAATGCAAGACTTGCATTTATACGAGTGCGATACTTTTGCACAGGATAAACTGCATCAACAATCAATTCATGGGCAGAATTATCAAATGCAAACACGTCTGGGTCTGGGAGATTTGTCATGCTAGTCTGGCATGACTCTGAACTCTGTATTGCGTGGCCGCAAAGACGAGCCCCCCTTGCCTGTTATGCAAAAGCGCAGTTATTTCTCATGCGGAGTACGCAATTCAGAACCACGTCCACGGGAAAACTTGTCATGCTTTGCAGCGCATTACAGTTTCCTCACTTTATTTCCTTCCTCGCATCACAAGTTTCCAGACATCCATGGATATTTGCATTCGATAAGAATGCCAGCGGTGGTTCCGAGCCCCGTGCCGGCGCCGCAAAGCACTGCTGCAGGCGTACCGGCTCCCGCACCGGCATCCAGTGCCAGTAGTAGAACAACGCCAACAACGACCAATTACGTCCAATCGAGCAGTCTATCCTGTGCAAAAGTATCGTACTCGTACAAATGCAAGTCTTGCATTACAAATCTTGTTCCCAAGGCAAATCTGCATTACAAATTTTATCTCTCATGCTAAGGAAATTTGTAATGCATTTATACGAGTACGTGTACGATATTTTTGCAATGCATACAGTCCGTCAGCCAGCAACTACAACAGCAGTCCTTCGACTGCAAGCATCCTGGCAAACGCGGCGAGTAGTCCGAGCCCGTCGCCGTCAGTTGCCTCCTCCTCGCCGTCTCCAGCGGGAGTCAGCCCCACGCCGCTATTCTGAGTAAAAACGTCCCCATCCCAGAGTTGTCATCCAATTCTGCATGCCAAAAAAGTTTCTCATGCGGAGCCCTATGAGGAGCGTTTTCTCCTCGTGTTTTGGAATTTGTGGTACTAGAATCAGAACGCTATGCTAGATCCGTCATGCTTCTGAACTAGCAAAACAGGATTACACTACGAGGACAAACTTGTCATGCCAGACAACCAAGGCTGGCTGATTTGTCTAGCACATTTCCCATCTTGACTCTGGTGTGGGGACGCTTTTAATCAGGATAGCCTCTTCCCGCACCGGCACCCCTCACGCCGGAAACCATCACCCAAAACGCCGTACAAAAGCAGTTTGAGGTATGGGAGTGTCAGAATCGAAATCGACAAAGTCGAAATAAAATCTGCAATGCATGTAAACGTAAGACACGCAAGGCCTGTTTTGGGGACCAGGCAAATGAGACCGATTGCAATCCTCTTTAGGGGAGGGCGATGTGCTGCCAGAGTAGCATGGCAGGAGCAGTCTTCTTTGCCGAAACAGCATGACAGACTGGATTTTAGCGCTCCCAAAATTTGTCATGCGCTACTTGCAAACTGGGGCTCCAACCAGTATCGATTTTATGCATCACAAATCATTTCGATTTTGCTGATTTCGATCCTGACAGTTCCATATGAGGGGATCCAACGGGTGCAGGTCTTGGGATTGAACGGCTACATCATTCCCTCGCACTTTGTATCAAATGTAAAAATGTCTGGGTCTGGAAGAATGCACCTTGTGATGCTGAATTTGGATTCCAAAAAAATCTGTATTGCATGAGCAGCAAAGGGAATGCAATTTTTGCTACGCGGAGAGGGCATTTGTCGTGTGGAATAGGCATCGCGAAGCCTTCAAAAAGTCTGTGATGCTAGGGCATGCATCACAGACATCGTGGCCAATGCAAAACATGCATGACAAGTCTCAGAATCTTCCAGACCCAGACATTTTTACATTTGATACTTTGAGGAGGCCATGCGGGGGGGTTTTAGCCGGTACCTGGGGATCAACGTGTCGCAGATTACCATCAAGTATGGATTGCAAAAATGTCTGGGTCTGGAAGAATTCAAGACTTGTCATGCCAATTTTAGATGACCCATGACGCCTGTAATGCATATCCTAGCATCACAGATTTTTACGATGCTTCCTGATGCCTATTCCGCATGAGAGACGCCGTCTCCGTGTAGCACAAACTGGACTCCTCTTGCTGGTCATGCAATACAGATTTTTTTAGAATGCAGAGACAGCATCACAAGTTGCAACCTTCCAGACCCAGACATTTTTGCATTTGATATCAAGCAGATGAGCGTGGTCGGGGACACGAGAAACTATCCTGTGCGAACGTATCGTACTCGTATAAATATGCAAGTCTTGCATCACAATTCACAAATCTTGCTCTTCAGGTAAATCCGCATTACAAATTTTATTTCTCATGCTGAGGAAATTTGTAATGCAAATGCATTTATACGAGTGCGATACTTTTGCAATGCATAGAAACTCGTTGGTGATGAATTCTGCACGGCAAAGGCTTTTACTCGACGACCAGATGTTGGAGGACAGAGGAGAACAAGGCGAACCTGACCGGCATATTAGCAAATCTGATGTCATGCTAGTAGAAAACAAGAACCTCCAGCAAACAAACTCCCTGCTCACCGAAGTTATTTCATCGTCCAACGCGCGCAGGCTACAGACGCGGAGTCAAACCTTATCGTACGAAAAAGTTTGTTTCGCTGCAAGCATTTTGCAAAAACTTTTGCATCTTCACAAGCGTGCTGTTTATGTTCTACATCACAGAGAAAATTTGAATTTGCCGTACGAGATTTTTCCTAAGGGAAAACACAGCTGGAAATTAATCCATCGTCTTTCATTTCGTGTAGCAAGACAAACACTGCTCAGATACATTGTCCTCTGCATAATTACAATTTTACAGTGAAACAGTTTTTTCTTGCGATAAACCTCGATCGACGTGCACTATGTCATCGAAATGGTGGTTCTCAACTCGTCGGCGGCGCAAGCGACGTCTACCGATTCGCAGGTGCAGAAGGTGTATTCATTGCAAAATTGTCTGGGTCTGGAAACTTGTGATGCAACTTGCATTATGCAAGGAAGGGAATGGTGGCGTCACTATGTATTATGCGCGGGCTAGCATGACAAGTTTTTTCGTGGTTCTGTGTTGCGTATCCCGTATGGAAAACTGCGTTTTTGCACGACACGGAGAAAAAGCTCTTTGCGGCCACGCAATACAGAGTTTAGAGTCATGCCAGACTAGCATGCCAAACCTCGCAATCTCCCAGACCCAGACATATTTGCACTTGATAAGGTCGAATCGCTGACAAACGGCGCGGTAAACGCGAACACGAGTGTATCGTAAGGAAAAATGTCCCCTCCCCAGATTAAAAACGTACTTCTCAGAAAATTTGTAATGCTGATTCGTGACCACAAATCTTTTTGTCTTGCAAGAAGGCAATTCTACAGTCTCCGCCGCATTATGCGGACGGTTTGTGATGCTGCTTGGGCTACAGCGTAGACATTTGCGATGCTAAGCGTCCACGTCAGAAGCCCTGTACTCAGGCGCGGCATATGCCTGCAGTCCTCTACTGCAAGACAGCTCGGATTTGTGTACGGAAATCCAGCATAAGACAGCTTCGTTTTGATACTGGGAGGGAAAGCTTTTTACTTTTGATAGAATGACGCGGAGCTGTTGCGAGCGTCACTCGACTATGCAAAGAAAAAACTGTTTCACTGTGATGATTTTGCAAGATCTGCATCACAAGTTTGCTACACATGAGACTAAAAACCTGTCATGCGCGTTTAATACCAAGGGAAAACACGGTTGAAACTCCAATGCTCTATGCAGGTGTAGCAAGACAAATACGTTGTGTGCTCCATTCTATGCATCACAAGTTTACAGGGAAGCAGGTTTTTCGTGCGATATCGACATGGAGATCTCTACTAGAGTGCCCGGTCTCACCGTATCATCCGCCACGGCGATGCAGCCTGCGAGAGGGGATTTGTCCAGCAACGCAGTGACGCGGTATGGAGCTTCTACAAGCGGCTCGTTACTCCTGTCGCATTTCGTTGCAGGCATCGGGTTCTGGTTCGGGATGTTTGGGTTGCTGGTGTTGGGGTGAGCGTGAACGTGGAAGGAAGTTTTTTTTCCACTTCTTGTGCGTTTCTGTTTTCTTCGTTTTGAGTATAATTTTTGACTCTTCAAGAACAATTTCAATTGCAATAAATTGCACAATATGCAGTGCAAAAGTATCGTACTCGTATAAATGCATTACAAATTTCCTCAGCATTACAAATCAAATTTGCAATGCTGATTTACCTTGAGAAAAAGATTTGTAATGCATAAATGCAATTACTACGAGTACGATACTTTTGCACAGGATACACAAGTGCTCCTCGCCGTGTTGGCGAATCGTGTCTATCTTTTTCTATCCTGAGTAAAAACGTACCCACACCAGAGTTGTAATGCAAATCTGCATGCTGAAAATGTTTCTCATGCGGAGCCCCATGAGAAGCATTTTCTAGTCGTGTTTTGCAATTTGTCATGCTCCAATCAGCATGGTATGCTAGATCTGTGATGCTGCTGAGCTAGCTCAAACAGCACTACACTACGAATCCAAATTTGTCATGCAAAACAGCCAAAACTTGTGGATTTGTCTAGCCGATTTCCCATCTTGACTATGGTGTGGGTACGTTTTTACTCAGGATATTTTCTTGTGGCAGTGGCAGAAACTTTTTCCTTCAAAACTTTTTTTTTTTTCCATGCGCATCACCCAGCGCGAAAAGTAGATATCGTCTCAGCGGCGACTATCTCACGCGTGAGCGCTGCGGCTCTATGCCCGTGGCAAATTTGCTGGTCTGCATGCAGGAACAGGACGGACTTTGCCGCCGGTTGCGTCCCGGGTCCGGTCCGTGACGGCAGGCGCAGGAGCCGGACAAACACCGTATGGAATGGCGCTGGTCGGATAAAAAGAATCAATTATGCAGCCAAGCCGAGGCCGTCTGTGCCGCGGCTCGTAGCAAAGAGCCGGCCCTTGCCCCGGTAGGCAAAACAGGTGGCCACGTCCGGTTGTCAAACAATTCAAAGCTAAGCGCGACGGCCCCAATGACTTAGGCGCCGCGGATACGCCACGACTTCGGGTTTTGGTCTCGGGCCAGCGCTTTTCAGCCCCGGTTGTTTTACAAAGAGCAAAAGGATGTTGCGTCTCCGTAAGCAAACAAAAGCCCCTAGGGGGTACCCCAGAGGCACCCCCAAACCCCTTCCTTTTTGGGCCTCCTCAGAGGGGTACTCCCCATTGGCATCTCCACGAAGGGGGGTCCCCCAACCCCCCCCCCCCCCCCGGGGGGGCCGAGCCCCCTTTTTGCTTCCGCAAGTTTTCAGCTTTTCAAAAGCGATGTCCGGGAAAATGATCACGCGAACCCGGTAAGGATGGGTTTTACACAGCCGGGCCCGGAATAAAGTGGACGACTTTATTGGCTTCTGCGCCTACACTGTCTGCGCCTCACAGAGTACTTTGGAAGCAAGGGCGCGCCAGGTCCCCTGGCCATGCTCGTTTGAGACTGCCGCCCTTGTGCGATCCGTCAGACTTGCGCCGCTATATCCTGCACTACTTCTCGATCTCGACGCGCCAAGGCCGCGGCGGGGGACCTACCTGCCGCGCACCTCTAGGCCAAGGCGCTAGGGACGAAAAAAAAGAAGTTTTGAAGGAAAAAATTTCTGCCAGTGCCATAGTGTTGGCGAGTCGTGTGTATCTTTTTTTTGTCAAAATGAAAAATCCCCCCTCCCCATATCAAAACGGAAATTTGCGATGCTGATTTGTGGCCACAAATCAGCTTTGTATTCCAGAGAGGCATTGCGGCCAGATCCCCAGGCTAGATAGGGGCGCATGGGTCTAGTTGTTCAGCATGGCAAACGGCCCCCCTTTAGGCCCAACAGCATGACAAATCGCCTCCATAATGGGGCGGAAGCTTCTGCCCTTGTCTTCTTGCAAGACAGATGTGATTTGTGACCTCAAATCCGCAACGCAAATTTTTGGAAACATACCTTTTCAATATGGGGAGGGGGGATTTTTCCTCTCAATATTTCTATGTCAGAAGTTAAGCTTTTTTTGTGTGGAGGTTGAGGGCAAAAGCAAAAGCAAAACCATTTCGCCCTCTACCCTATTGCTATTTAAATTTTATTTATAGACGTTCTTTTTCTGTTACTGTTTGACTTTGAGTTTGTTCTAGAACTTCTACCCCAACCACCAATTCTTTTTCGTTCGGAACTTTTTCCCTAGTGTTCAGCGGGTCGTGAATTTTTTTGTTCACGTCGAGTTTTTGTTCTCTAGTAGGTAGCTCTACAGCTACTTTTTTCAAAAACATGTGTTAAGATTGCGAAACAAACAATGGCTACTTACGTAAAAAATGCTGTACGTAAAAATGTGTGAAGATGAATTTCGACCATAATAATTTGAGAAGCACAAACGGAACGGAGCCAGGAGAAGCTCCGGTCGTGGTCAGCCTGTGAATACAATGCGTCTCGGAGTGAAACACTTCAGGAACAGAATCTTCTTCAATTATATTGTCCTCTCTTTCGGTTTATTGAACACACAAGCTGCGCCTCCGTAGTTCCGCAAGACAAAAGACGAAAAACACTCGGCTCTTCGTGCGGACGAGCGGCTTGTGCTGTAGATACGATTAATTACGTAGTAGTACCTCTACAAGAACATGCGACGTAGTAGTGTCGGTGCTAGTGACTAGTATCTTTAGCAAAACTTCATTCATAGCTTGTCAGAGCCCCGCTCTACTACTTCATCGGTAAAAGTAAAGTATACCATCGGTGTTTTCCTTACCTCGATTCAACAACATCGCTTGCGTCTCATCTGGAAAGCTGTCTGTCTGTTTGGCGTTGATTGTGATTCGGTTGGTGTGCGGGGGACGAGATCGGGCTGTTTAGTGCCACATAATTATACAAGAAGGCGTGCAAATGATCAGAGTCGGTATGGCTGTGTATCCTTGTCGTGGTTCATCTTCATCTGCCGTACAAGATAGATGCAGAGGCTGCCACCTGGAATCGGTTCTTCGTTCTTAGTACAACTCAATCGTCGAAGCCACGATATAAAAAATAGTCGTACTATTCTTTCGTTCCTTGCAAAACTATCGCTCAAACATGGAAATTGTTTGCCTCGGTTTTCGTGCATCATGTTGCAGCTCGTGCAAGGAAGCACTTTGCAAGACCTGGGTCTTGTCTTCTGCAGAGCATGTAAGTCTAGTGCTGAGTAGTGTTATTTGAGTATCTTCCTTAAAACCAAGTAAAAAACAGTCGTAAAAATAAAATCCACAACTACTTCTGCCACAGCTGCAACTCATCCTCCCCTGTAGTTCTTCAAAGTAAAAGAATAAGAATCCTCTTCCGGGCGTCGTCTTGTGCTTTTCTTTGTGCAAGCAGTTGTATTCTTTTTCCCCACTTGCTGACACGACAGAGCGGAGTTTTTGCGCAAACTAAGCTCCTTTTGACAACCTTAAAACTAACGAGATTTCTTTTCGAACTGAACACACCAAAAAACTTTCTCTCACTCCACTAAAGAGCTTTTCTTGAATATGGAGAGAAAAAAGTTTGTCACAGTCACTAACCTGCAGGTTTTGCATTACAAATTTTCTCAGCATCACAAACTTTCCTTGTATTGCAGAAACAGTAGGGAAATCCCCGATGAAGTGTGGCTCTGATGCGTTTTTACGCATGACAGAAAATTTTGTATTGCGAAAATGCGCATGAGTGATCGTGACGAACTTTTTTCCTTTGATATTGAAGTGGATGGCGAACGAAAATAACTGAAGCGGAAAACTCAGCTACACTGTATCAAGTGCAAATGTGTCTCGGTCTGGAAACTTCTGATGCGGGTTGGTCAATCATGAGCACTCGGCGATGGATTGGCAGCCCAGCATGATAAGATTCTGACTTGCTAGAAGGTGATGGTCATTCTGCACGGCAAACAGTGTTGCTGCATGACAGAAAAATGCGGCCTTGGGGTACTGTGCATGACAGATTTGCATTTGCGAATGCTGCTAGCCGAGCATGAGAGCTCTTGCATCTTTCCAGACCCAGACTCAGACATATTAATTTGAACTCGATACACTACTTATCTAAACGAAACTCAACGAATAACGGAGACCGAACTCAAGCCGAAAAAGAAGTTCGGATATGCATTGCACATTGATTTGTCTGGGTCTGGATTTGTAATGCAAGACTTCAAGGACAAGGACAACAAGATCAAGATCTGTGATGCATGACTGCGATTGGTCATTTTTTTTTTGTCGTGCTGGAAGCGAGATTGTAATTCGAAACGCGAATGGACCCACAATAAGCTGAGGATAACTTGTCATGCTGCTATACCGTACAAGCGCAAGCAGCCAGTCTGCAATGCAAGTACAAGTAACACGAGTTTCCAGACCCACACAAGTTTGCATCTGATATCGAACAGCTTTCAACCACTTGACAAACGAACGGAACAACTCTGCAAGCAGAAGGAGACGCGACGGACAAAACTATACAGCGACCTGAACAACAAAAAGCGGCGTGAAGCTTGCGCCCTTCTCGACGAATCCTCACACAGAAGCGCAGGACCTGGGCCCAGCGACAGGAGTTTTACCGTATTCTTCTTGCGCTTCTTTTTTGATGCTCTTATTCGAGAAAGAGAAAACTTAACACTGAGAGCCGAAAAGTTTGGTTCTGAGTTTGCGTTTAGTTGTGCGTAGAGCTCGCCTTCCTTCATTACATTTGTTTGAAATAAGTTGTCATTGGTTATGGTTTATTGTGGAGGTTGTGTGTCATGTGTGGTTTCGGGTTTTCCTCATATCGCTCGCGACTGTCGGAATCATTATGCCTGACCCTAGAGAAAGAATGATATTTATTTTTGAACGGAATTCATCCAGGACCCACTGACGACCAAAAGACAGAGCAAGAGCATCGAACTACGCCCCGGCCAGGTTTTTGCCAGGTACTTACTCACTTTTTGACTTCGCCCGCAAACTTCTTTCATTGCAACTCGAAGAGCAGCGTGCTTCTTCTCCCTCTTGCTCTTCTGACGCCAAAGAGAACGAATGAAATCCGTGTCCTAGGTGACGAGAGATACGGGAGAATAGTTGTGTAATTTATCACATGCTCCTGCATGTTTTTGTTTTTTGAAAGAAAAGCGATTTGAAAACATGATTGAAAACTTTGCAGCGCCAGGGGGTCACTACACGTATACGATGGTGGGCACTTTGTTGCAGCTTGCGGCCGTTTACCTCCTGCAGACATGTCGTCTGGGTCTGGGATGAAGGTCGCAAAATTTGTCATTTTTGTCTCACACGATTCGGAACTCTGTGATGCATTGGCGCGAAAAAGTCGTCTTATCTTTGCCAGCCATACTGCAGAAGCGCAGTTTTTTTTTATGTGGAATACAACGCAGGGCATATTAGGAGCGCAAAAATTTGTCACGCTTGGCTGCGTATCGTGGTACACCCGCCATCATTCGTTCATAGACTTGCACTTACAACTTCCCTGACCGAGACATTTTTGCAGTTGATGCCAGCGCCTCGTGCGGCTTGGTCGCTGCGATGGAAGTGCAGAAGAACGACGGTGGGCAAAAAAACCTGCTGAAGCGCGTATGGCGTGCTCAAAGGAGACAATCTCAATTGGAACAAGACAGAGCCGGAATGTCTCATGCAAAAGATAAAAGACAAAAGTATGAGGCTACTTATGAACATTGGAGTATGGCGCATTTTTTTCCTTTGCTTCTCCGTCAGGAACTTGTCATGCAAAATGTAGAAGATACCACTGCGATTATTTACGTAGGCAGCTGAGGCGCATGATTTCATGTCGGAAGTTGCTGCTGCCTCAATCTCGTTTGAGATCGTCGCGGCTGAGCACGCCATAGCGTGGGCGCGGTGGCGGCGGGACGGGTCAGACTCAGGCTCAGCACATCACTTCTGATGGCCCCGACCAGGAAGGACTGGTTGACGACGACCACACTGTCTTCGAACACGCCACGGCTTCTGCTTTGGACGACCCCCCGCTTGATGATGAAGGTTATCCTGAGTAAAATCGCCTCCAAGGACCCAAAGTTCATCGTGGCAGCTTTGTTGCACAAGGCCCAGAAGCTCGCTCGAGCTGTTGCGCATAAGTAGCGCAGTCGTAGGTAGGTTGCGCTGTTGCGTCTTGCGTCGGGTTCTTCATATAAGTAATGACAGAGTCCCAAGAAGCAGCAGGGCAAGTATATTGCCCCACATGATGGGGCTGCCGCTGCGCATATATAAGACGCAGTCTGGGCATGCCAATCCGGAATGGGGAATATGTTGAGGAGGTGTAAGCGTTTTTGCTCAGGATAAAGTCCCGGCGCTGAACACCACGACGGCCGCGACTTACGGGTTCCTGCAGAAGCGGGATATTCCATAGAAAAACACACACACACACACACACACACACAGACACGAACGTGATCTCGTTTACAGAATGCAGATTATCTGCAGATGAAATATTTTGTTTTCCTGGGAGGGGGAGCTGAGGCGCCAGAAAGTAAAAAAGAAGATGTGGTGGCACATTTTTGCCATGAAAAAGCCGGCGCTTGATCATGTTGAGGCAGCAAGAGGGATAGCAATTCAAAATCCAGACAGTAGTGCCTGCTTGCCGTTCAGAATATTACAGACTGTAAATTGCAACTTCTTCGAGATGCCCTACTGTTCTTTCAGGATCTCGGCCAGCATGATCTTCAGGGCCAGCAATTTCATCGGATTGATGTCGGACTTTCCGGTCGCCGTGCTGATGCAGATGCTCGCCCAGATGTCAGTCAAGGCGCTGGCCGGATGGTGCGACCAGAACTGCGTCGCCGTCTAGAAGACCAACGATCTGCAGCTGTGTTGGCATCATCTAGGCCATCGGACCCCAAGCGCTGAGCGCCGGGGCAATGCGATGCCTCCCTAAAAAACCGGCTGCGTTGCTTGCTTGATAAAAATGCAAGCAGGGACAGGTCGCCCGAGTAGATAGGAAGTCGCGGATCCAGATGCTGATGTACTAGATGCTGACTTTCCGCCAGCTCCCAAGAAAAGTAGTGCTTTGGTTGTACCGCCAAAAAAAGAACCCGTCAGAGAATCTGGCGCGTGTGTGTTTTTCTATTCGATAAAGAAGGAAACGCCGTTGTCGACCTTGGCCCAAAGCGGCAAAAAATGGGCCCAAGCAGGAGCCAAAAACTTGGCCCAAGGAGCCGGAAGATGGGTCCAGAAAAACAAGGGGTTGGCTACGGCAATTGGTGCAGCTGCAACCGTTGGCTTTGCTGGGATTGCAGCCGCGCGGCGGCGGCAGCGGTATTTGCATACTTGTAACGAGACAGGCTCAGCATCACACTCACGCAGTTGGTTCGTACCAGCCACAGCGATCTTACATATATGGTCCAAGTTCATTGCTTTTTGATTTCGCATCGAAGTCCTTCGCTTTCGTTTCTCCCTGTTTGGTTTGCGGCCTAGAGACGCCTGACTGTATTTAGCAATCGCGGCAAATGGTGAAGAAGGCAGAAACGAAGAAGAAGCCCTACCGGCGGCTCACTTGGAAGACGCAAATGAATCGGAGGACTCTCGCAAGCATTGGCGCTTTGGCTTTTTCCTGTCTGACCTCCGATCGCCTGCCCTTCGTAGAAGTGCTTCCGCTGGCTTCGAGTTAGGAGTCGGCAATCAGCTGTACTTTGCCAGCCCTGTGACAAGAACTGCGGGGCGCCGGAGTGCCAGTTGATGGAGAAAAAAGAAATCGCCGGCATAGTTGCAAAAAGGCGCGCCGGTCGCAGGAGGGCGGCCGGGCGCTCTTGGGCATGGCAAGAAGCCAGGGCGGGCCGATCAAGAGTAGCATGGGCCAGCGCGACGTTACAGCGCATGCTGCCGGCAATTGGCCTAGCTGCTTTTCCATCCGCAGCAGAAGCATGACCACCAGCGCGGGAAAAATGCTTAGAATAGAACCCAAATGATGTCCATGTCCACTGGCGCTCTTTGTTTGTAGTTGTATGGGCCGCGCTGGGGGGTATGTTGAGTCTTTCGCCTTTTCGTCGCCACTTGGGCAATTATGTGTCCTGGATTTCTGCGGCTTGCGAAACTATGAAGCCCAACTTTGATGGAAATAAATACAGGAAGCGGCGAGCAGCTGCGCGAGCTCGGGAAGCCGGAGCTGCGGGCGCCGAGCGGTATCTTTGTTTCGCGTTTATCTCGTTCATCTTGTCAACACCTTGCTTCCGCTCTAGATGCGAAGCAACCTCATTGCTTTTGTAAAGCGTTTCTGTTGCCAGTTGATGGCCCTTCACGTACCTGCAAGAAGGCCCGGCTTTCGTGGGGAGGTAGCGATAGAGATTTTTGGCAAGAGCAGCCTGGCCCCACGCGCGTCAGCGCATTCTGGCAACCTGCGGCGGTTGTATCCGCATCAGAAGCATAACTATGGATAGTAGACACTTAGGGAAAAGTGTGAGGCCATATGTCAGCGACGCTTTCGCTTGGCTTTTTCTACCCTGTTCAATGTCGTGCCTCGCTGGCGGTCCCTGGGAAGAGCCGCCTGCATCTTCCTAGGATTATCTGCCTATGTTGCATGCCCCTAGGAAAATCCTCCGAAGCACAGTAGGATACGCTCTGCGTCATTCTTTCTCGAAGTTTGGCTCTCACTTCTCCGGGGCCCGGCCCTCTGACAAGAACTGGGGGGCGGCGGAGACGGAGCGTTAGTGGGGGACAGAAGAAATCGCCGGCGTAGTTTTAGTAGAAAAATAAAAAGGCGCGCCAGAGCCAGTCGCAGGAGGCCGCGCGCCCTTGGGCATGCATGGGCAGAAGCCAGGGCGGGGCAATCAAGAGCAAGATGCGTGGGCCAGTGCGCAACAGCGCGCGCCACTGCTGGCAATCACCCTAGCCATTTTTCTATCCGCGGCAGAAGCATGACCCCCAGCGCGAAGGGATATGAAGTGTAAACGATGCGTATCCCCGCTGGTGTTCTTTGTCTGTTGTATTAATTTGTTGGGCCTGGAAGCAATATTGGGCGGCAGTGTGTGGAGTGGTCCGGGCAGCCTGTGCACCTTATCGCCGCGCGAGGATGCTGCGTTCAGATCCTGTTCTTTTTCTGTCTTAGTTTTGCTGCGGGCGCGGGCGGCGCGCATGCAGAGCCAGCCAGCGGCGCAGGGATAATACGCACAGGGGAATAGAAGTAAAGTGGATAAATAGCCGCCATCGGCGGGGCAGCTAGGGTGAAGAGGAAGTGATGGAAAGTCAGTGGGCACGCTCTGTTGTCTGCGAAGCTTAGTCCCAGTCTAAATCCATAGCCCCAAGCCCTACTGCCTGTTCTTTTTATACTTTTGGTTGCTCACCAAGCTAGCCACAGTCTGCGGCGTGTCTTAGCGTGCCCCGGAGCGTAATTTTTTAGCGAATCCTGCACACCCAGCAAAACTGCCGAAAGACATAGATAGGCGCCAGGGAGGATGGTTTCCGTAAAATCCGCTTCCGGGGTGCCGCCGGGCTGCAGAAGTTCCCTTCATTCCAGGGGCCGCGCGGTGTTTCGCTTTAGAGGCCAGACCCGCAGCCGGCCTCCAGGCTTTTCGACAGCCACGGCGGATCCGAAAGAAAATAGGAGCTAGCAAGTGCAAAAAGTGTTACTTCTAGAGGCTGCGCCCTTTTTCGGTTCAGATTGGAGCCTAGCTCGCGCCACGATGCGGCACCCCATAAAGAAAAACGTAGAGGCCGCCACTTCGGCCTCCTGCCAACCATTGCCATGCATCAGCTTGCCACACTCCGTAGTGCCCCGCACTCTCTCACCCGCCCGCCTCCCATTTGCTATCCGCAGTGCAACATGAGAATGCAAACCATATCCCCGATGCGATACAGGGGCGGCACGCTGGGTGGTGCTACTCCGGATCCTGCCTACGTGGAAGAGCGCTCGACGAAGCTCCAGCGCGCCGAGAACCTCGCGAACTCGCTCATGACCACGGGCGAAGGGCCCCAGGAAGTGCTCGATCATGCCGTGCGCGAAGGGCGCCAGGAAGCAGGCGCCGAGCTCGAAAAGCGGTTGCAAAATGTACGGGAAGCGGAATCGCCTAAGCAGTTCTTCGACCGTTTGAGCGAGTTCTGTTCTGCGGCGGCCAAGCTCGCAGGGATGATTCCTGCGAGCGCTTGGGGAAACAGGCAGTGGGAAGCGACCACGAAAACGGAGATCGGGAGCCTCCGCCTCGATGCGCTCAGCGCATCGATGCGCTTCGGCTGAAACGCAAGAAGGAAGTTAAAGCGTAGGCGGTGAGTCGCGGAGGGTATTTGTCGTCCTTTTTCGGAAAGCAATGCACAGCGCTGCTGCTGGTCCTCCTCCTCGCGCTGCTTCGGGCCGTCGAACGAACAGTCATTGAGGGCGATTAGCGTGTGGGCGTGTGCGGTGTGAGACAAATACTCATGATCGTCAGCTTGTTTATCAGCTCCAGTTCCAAGCTTTTCTGATTCTGATGAATTCGCATTCAACGAACGTAGCTAAAATCAATCTGAGCGGCGACGAGGAAGACCATGTTCTGTTGAGCGACAGTCGGAGTGGACTCGTCGCTCACAGCCACCTATGACAGCCTCAGGTTGGAAATCCTCAAAGTGGAAATAATTTGTAATGCAAAAAAACGACTCCAGTTGAAGCGCCATTTGTAGTCGGCGCATGACAAATTTCCTGGGCCCTTAAAGCATATCTGTCATGCAGGGTAAGGCAAAGGGGTGCCCTTCTCGCGTGCTAAGCAGCACTCCAATCCTTCACCCCTAGCAGGACAATAGTCGGTCTCCATTGTGTCCTCCGCAATACAGTCTTTTTTGCCTTGCATTTCATGCATCACAAATCATTTCCACTTTGAGGATTTCCATTCTGAGGCTTTCATACCGCCAACAAGAATCGTCGTTAATTATGATCGTCTGGCACAGACAAACGCTGTAGTATTTTCATCTCTTTTGCAACTTAAGTATATTTATATTATTTTAATTTCTTCTCCGAGAGTTGTGTGAGGGCGGACCAAGCACGCATGCACAGCGGAGCAGCAGCAAGGCTGCATGGCTGCACCTTTATAACAAACCTCGCTCCTCCAGTTAGAGTTTCAGTTCGCGCCTGCTATTGTATTTGATGGCGGGTCTTGCTGTATTTCTAACGGGGGGTAGCTGGTCCTGGTTTTGAAAGGGGTTCGCCCTAGAGGTTCGTAGGGGTCATGGTCATCGTTCTTCACGTATCAACTGTAAAAATGTCTGGGTCTGGAAGATTGCCGGCTTTGTCATGCACATTTTGCATGACTCCTCAAGTCTGTGATGCATGCCCTAGCATCACAGATTTTTAGAGGGCTTCCTGATGCCTATTCCGCATGACAAATGCTCTTTCCGTACTGCAAAATTTGGACTCTCTTTGCTGCTCATGCACTACAGATTTTTTTCGAATCCAAAATCAGCATGACAAGTTGGATTCTTCCAGACCCAGACATTTTTACCGTTGATATCACGGTCGCCAAGAATCGCTATGACAGTACACAAGCCCCCCTCCCCCTCAATTGTATAGCATGAGCGGCGGTTGTAGTACAAGCATCAGCAAGGGTGCCGGTTTTGGTAGACAAATTTTGACTGGTGTGTAGTGCTATTTCAGGTGCCAGAACTTTTCGTGCAAACAGTGCCAAGAGGCAAAGGGTGGACTCGGTATTTTGCATGACAAATGAGGGGGAGGAGGGGTTGTGCACTTTCATAATCGCTGTCGTGCATGATCGGCGCTCCCTGATGTTATGTTGGTGCATTTGATCTCCTCAGACTTCATTTTTGATATCGCTTTGCAGTTTGCATTACTCAATACTAGTACTTATTTTAACGTTTGAAAGTGCCGAATGTATATGTACCTACGCAGTTTCGCATGATCGAGTTTTTTTTTCAGAAGAACGCATAAGATAAAGTAGTTTCATTTTCTATAAACGATTGAGGTCGTCGCGTCGAAGTTGTAGTGCGTGGTAATTTAGTCATGAGAGTTTCTCTATCAACAAATGTAAAAGTGTCTGGGTCTGGAAGATTGCAACTTGTCATGCTAAATGTGAAGCATGCAAAAATCTGTGTTGCATGATGACCAAAAGTCGTCCAATTTTGACCAAGTCGGGAGGGGGTTTCTCATGCAGGATAGGCATGAGAGAGATCGCACAGAATCTGTCATGGTAGGTCCTGCATTCTAGACCTCGTGGGTCATGGAAAAGCAGTATGACAGGTCGCGTATTCTTCCAGACCCAGACACCTTTGCACCTGATATTCTCAGCAGAGAGATGATCCGACTGAGTCGTCGGTTGTGCTGCCACGCTTGTGTGAAGTGAAGTCATGATCTATATCGCGACGCTGGTACCATTATGAGAGTTGATCCACACTATGAACAAACTTGCGCCAACAGCTCTCCACCGTTTACAACACAGAGGGAGTAAAAAATCAAACATAACTCACATACACATACGCTTTAGTACATTATATACATACTTCCAAAAATTCAGTAAGTTTACTGGAGTTTGTTTCTTGGTTTTTTTTTTATTTTCTACGGGTGTGCTGGCACGCTCGTGTGAAATAATAATCAAAAACCCGGAATCTGTTGACTTTTGTTGTGTTGAGTGAACCTTTTATTTTGGCGAGAAGAAGATGAAAGAATTTCTCGTGCTGAAATGCGAAACCAACACGAACAATTTCAATCTATGTCAGCAGTCTTTTTTGGGAGTATCAGCCAAAGGGTCGAGAGCGAGACCTGAACAAAGTGGAGCTTTCTTTTGCGCTTCGCGTGTTCTTTGTGGTTCGGTCTACGTCGGTCAATGCTTGCGCGTGACTTCTATTGCCCATCATCGTCGGCTTCTATCGACCGTCGCCCTGTCGCGCTTCTTTTCCCGCACGATCGATGTCTGCGCACAACTACACGGCTTGCGACTATACAACAGGATGTGCAGGAAACTTTTTCTGAAACGAGCAAGGAAACGTGGAGCAATTATATGGAAGCATATCATTCTGAAGAGATACTAAGATGAATCAGTGGCCTCCTCCGGCTAGAAGTTTACCACCCCCCAACAAACACACTTCGTCGGTCGCTGGTAGTCTCGAGGCCGCGCATGTCGGTTCCTAATCTAAGACGGACTTTAGGAGGCAACTCTGCCAGAAGCTGCAGAGCATCTTCTCGGTTCTTCAATCTAGTGACGATTTTGCCACATAACTTCTCTCGGTAGCAAAACTTTAACTTCCCTCGTTATCGGTAGTTTGCAAAGCGACAGACAGACAGATAAAAAAAGTCGGTGTTTCCTCGTGCGGGCGATAATGCCCACACGGACACGACCAGACTCAGTTTCGGTTTCGTTCTCGACCTGTATCGTGCGAGCCAAAACTTCGTACATGTGTTTCGTCCAATTTGGAAGGTTGTGCAACTACAGCCTGTCGTGGTCGTCCAACTCAGCCTGTCGCGCAAGCGACTGAAGATTCACGTTCCACCACCTTCAGACTTATTAAAGGCGCGTTGTGAAGAACTTCGATTTTTATTTTGATATTCATACACATAGTAGTGTCCTGTCCAAGAGTTGGCTTTTCACCCTTGTTTTCAACAGACACTCCACCACCCAATCTTCCACCCGTTGTGTTTGCACCCTTATATATACTTTTAGCATGAATTATTTAATTCCCTCCGAACCGAAAGCAAGCACATGAGCTGTTCCTCGCGTTCGATATTTCTTACGTCGACGTCACAGCACGACCAGTGACATTGCTTTGAAATATACAACGCCTTCTTCAATCAGTTTCAGTTTCTATTCTACGTCGAAGAACTAGTTCACAGAACGCCAGACAATGTACGACCGCATTTCGCAAATGGACCTGGAGCAGCAGCAGTCTCCACCCCCGTCTAAAACCGTTGCGGGTAAACCTGCCCTGTTCGGCTCCGCGCAGCAACAGCAGCAGTTACCAATGGGAAACATCCCTGGACGTCTGGAAGGTTGGAACTTGTGATGCTAACTTTGGAGTCTAAAAAAATCTGTGTTGCATGACGAACAGCAAAAGGAGTGCACTTTGTGGTACGCGGGGACGAGGGCATTTGTCATGCGGGATAGGCAACATCAGGGAGCCTTCTAAAAATCTGTGATGCTTCTACGTCATGCATTACAGGCGGCATGGGTCAGGGAAAATCTGCATTACAAGTCTTGCACCCTTCCAGACCCAGACATATTTGCAGTTCATAGCAGTACTACAACAATTACAACGAACGGGGGACGAGGACCATGTCAAGCCTAGGGGCCGATTATCAAATGTAAAAATGTCTGGGTCTGGAAGCTTGTGATGCTGGACGGCGTCTCATGTTGAGGCCACAAGTGCTGGCTCAGCATGACAAGTTTCTGAGCTTCTAGGTGTTGCCTATTCTGCATGACAAACTGCGTTTCTGCATCGCAGAAAAGTGGGGCTCTTGGGTAACGTGCATGACAGATTTAAGAGTCATGCCAGACAAGCATGACAAACCTGCATTCTTCCACCAGACCCAGACATTTTTGCAATCCATACCGATATGGAGAATGTGACGAATCTGCAAACGCCACTACAGGATTTTTCCAAACACCAGTATCCAGGAAAAAAACTGTGCGAGTGTAAGTTTCTTGGAGGAATAGCATGACACAGATTCATCTCTGTCATGCGCAGCTAGTACGTGAAACTGAAAGCACGTACGAAAGTTGCTTCTGATGCATGTGCAGCATGACAAGTGTAACAGTTTTGTATTTTCTGCAACACAAAGTTACACTAACGCAGTTTTTTTCTTGGATAACCAGCAGCCCTCGTCCACCTCGTCGCCCTACAACTACCAGCCGGCGAGCCGGTCTCCGGAGCAAATTTTACAAGAAAAGCTCCGATTAGGCTACCACGACCGCCACGCGCCGGTGAGCGGCGTGAAGAAAAATTTAGATAAGCACGCCGAGCACTACAAGGGCACCGATTTAACCGTCAGTCACTTGGACGTGTATCAAGTGCAAAAATTTCTGGGTCTGGAAGAATGCAAGTTTGTCATGCTTGTCTGGCATGACTGTCAAATCTGTGATGCATGAGCAGGAAAAGGGCGTCTTGGCTGTGGTCATGCAAAAACGCAGCTCGTCATGCGAAAAACGAAACACGCACCAGCACAAAAAACGCGTCATGCTGGGTCCGCCCACCATTCACAAATGAGCATCACAAGTTTCGTCCAGACCCAGGCATATTTGCAATCCATAACGTGAAAAAGAAGTCAAAGGGGCGAAGCTCGCTGGGAATGGACATGGGGAGTAAACTCTACACCTCCATATGCATTGCAAAAGTATCTTCGTACTCGCATAAATGCATCACAAATTTCCTCGGCATGAGAAATATATTTTGTAATGCGGATTTAGCCTAAGAAAAAGATTTGTAATGCATGATTGCAATACGAGTAGCAGATACTTTTGCACAGGATACTCCAATTGGAATCACGATTGGGACGACAAAACGATTGCGCGGAACAAGGCCATGATGGGACTGGAAAACCAGCAAAGTAGCATATCCTGTGTAATATTAACGTCCCCACCTCCCCATTGTCAAGATGGGAATTCTGCAACACAGATCCAGAAGTTTTGGGAGTCACGCATGACAAGTTTTTATCTGTACGGTAATCGCGGGATAGCAAGGACAACCGCATCACAAAGCCATCCTGGTATCCTGTTTACAGCATCAGAAATTGCATAAATGCGATTGATGGAAATGCGTCTCATGGGGACGCGCATTACAAGTTTTCCTGTGATTGTAATTCTGCATGACAACTCTGGGGCGGGGACGTTTTTACACAGGATATAGCAATCTGGCGCTAGACCCCAACAGCAAGTTTGACGACTACGCGACCTTCCGCACCGGCCCGGGCTTCATGTCCCTGGCGGTCTATGAATTGCAAAAGTATCGTATTCGTAGTATTGCAATACAAATTAGCTCAGCATGACAAATGGAATTTCTCATGCTGAGTCAGCTTGAAACAGAAATTTGTCTTGCATGACTGCGATGAGTACGAGTACGATACTTTTGCACAGGATACGGTCCCCGCCTCGGCAAATGGCCTCCGACGGCAGTTCGACGGGCACAAAAACGAGTCCACGATGCAAGACCTGCTGCACGACGGCTATGCAAGAGAAAAACTGCGTAAGTGCAAATTTGTGTTGCAGAACATGCAACAGAGTCATTACACCTGTCATGCCAGACAGCCACGAAGCCCTCTTTTCATGTGTGTTTTGCCTTACAAGCCACGCATGACAGCAGGTTTTCTCTGTCATGTAGAGCAAATTTGTGATGCGGTTCCTCAAAGACAGTTACACTTACACACTTTTTTTTTTTGGATAACGGCCACCACGCCCACATTGATTTTGGCACCGGTAACACGATGGAAGAAGAGGAGCAACGGCAGCAGATGGTATCAAATGCAAAAGTGTCTGGGTCTGGAAGGATGCAGATTTTTGTCATGCTGTTTTTCCATGACCCGGAAGGTCTGGCAAGCAAGGTCTAGCATTACAGGTTTTGAGAAGCTGCGTCGATGCCTAATCCGCATGACAAATCGCATATTTTCTCGGTAATACAATGGGGCAACTGTTGCTGTCTATGCATGAGTAGAGATTTTTGTGTGTTGTGAGATGCGCATCACAAGTCCCGTCTTTTCAGACTCAGACACTTTTACACTTGATAGATGGCGGGCTACGTCAATTTCGGCCTGCAGGCGACCAAGGGCTACCGATCCAGCTCTCCCAGCTCCAAGCAGGACCAAATGCGCAGCAAGTACGCAGGTTCGGGGCAGAACGTGTTCGGACAAGGGGCGCAACCGGGGACAACGGGCGCGACACAGATTTCCGCGAACAACAAAAATCCGAGCAACAGTAACAACAACCTAGGTCCAGGCAGCAAAACCTCGCAGCCCTTCAACAACCCCTTGGTGGACTTGTCCGCCACGTTGCAATATGGATTGTAAAAGTATCGTACTAGTAGTAAAAATCGCAGTTATTCATTACAAATTCTTCTCTTTGGGTAAACCCGCATCACAATAAATTTACATTTCTCATGCTGAGGAAATTTGTCATGCGATTTGTACTATCACGATGCTTTTGCAGTGCATATGCAGATGATCAATGTCTACAACGCGGAGGTGAGGATTTACCACTACACCCTATCCTGTGTAAAAAGGTCCCCACCCCAGAGTTAACTTGGGAATTCTGCAACATAGATCCAGAAGTTTTGGGAGTCACGCATGACAAGTTTTTCTCTGTACTGTAATGCGGGTTAGCAAGGACAACCGCATCACAAATCCATCCTGGTATCCTGTTTACAGCATAACAAATTTTTGCATAACACGATTGAAAATGCCTTTCATGGAAATGCGCATTACAAGTTTTCCTGTGATTGTAATTCTGCATGACAACTCTGGGGTGGGGACGTTTTTACAGAGGATTCACCCAGCTCCACGGCATGTCGTTGCACGTTCTCCTCCGGCACTGCAACGCTTTGGCAGATTCGCTCAAGAAGGACGCTCAGCTTGAGGTGTCGTTGCCAAAAACGCGCACGGTGGAAGAGTTAGTGCGGTGGCTGGTGGCCACCGAGTGCCACCTGCTCCTCGGGTTTTACCTGCACCTATGGATTGCAAAAATGTCTGGGTCTGGAAGAAGTCAAACTTGTGATGCGCATTTCAGAACGCAGAAAAATCTCTCATGCATAGGCAGCAAAAGTAGTTGCCCACTTTCTGTCACCAAAATGGGGGATTTGTGATGCGGATCCGGCATTGTTGCGGAAGCTTCTGGATGAAACCTGTGATGCTAGAGCTTTCATGCAACAGACCTTCTGTGTCATGCAAAAGAGCATGACTCTTCCAGACCCAGACACTTTTGCATTTGATAGCGCCCAGAATTTGACAAGGAGCACATGTTCGACCACTTCAGCTCGGTCGAGAACCCAGACGACCTATCAAAAGGAATAATCTTCTCTTCCCATATCGAAAACGAAATTTGTGATGCTGTATAGTATTTGAGTACAGATGAAATCGACTTGTGTTGCTAGACTGCCAAGAGCCGCAGTTGTGGCCTCGTTTGCAGGCAATTTGTCATGCTGTATCCCACTTGCAGCGGCCTCCTGTCATGCTGAAGATGCAAGACTTTCTCGCGCAGCCCAGCACTACAGACCGCATCTGTTCCCTTCTAGCATGACTAAGCTGAGTTGTGCCCACAAATCTGCATCACAGGTTTCCGCTTTGAGATGGGGAGGGGGGATTTTTCTTCTTGATACGACCCAGCGGCACACCTGAACCCGGAGATCGCGCACGAACTCGCGCAAATGGAGCACGTGGTGGCGAGAAAGCGGTCGATCTTGACGGTATCAAATGCAAAAATGTCTGGGTCTGGG
Organism: Amoebophrya sp. A120; assembly: GCA_905178155.1. NCBI lineage: Eukaryota > Dinophyceae > Syndiniales > Amoebophryaceae > Amoebophrya > Amoebophrya sp. A120. Next base: position 3,004,257 of record CAJINV010000006.1, read on the forward strand.
AGGATGGAACTTGTGATGCGTCCTGTGGGGCACACAAAAATCTGTGTTGCGTGATCACCAAGAGTTGTCCTTTTTTGACCAACATGAGCGGCAGTTTCTCATGCAGGATTTAGGCGTGATAGCGATTTCGCAGAATCTGTCATGCTAGGTCCTGCATTCCACACCACATGGGCGGGCATGGAAAATATGCATGACAAGTCTGCATTCTTCCAGACCCGGACGACATTTTTGCATTTGATAGACGGACAAACTGCTCTCTTCCTCCGATGCCGTAAACAAGCAGCGCAGCAGCGAAAACAACCGGCAGAAACATTTACAAGCCGTATCCTATGTAAAAACGTACCCACCCCAGAGTTGTCATGCAATTCTGCATGCCAAAAAAGTTTCTCACGCGGAGCCCTATGAGAAGCATTTTCTATTCGTGTTTTGGAATTTGTGATGCTAGAATCAGTATGGTAGGCTAGATCTGTAATGCTTCTGAGCCAGCGAAACAGGATTACACTACGAGGAAAAACTTGTCATGCCAAACGACCAAAGCTGTGTGATTTGTCTAGCAGATTTGCCAACTTGACTCTGGTGTGGGTACGTTTTTACTCAGGATAAGCCGCGACGCTGCACAAACCAGTCGACGAGTTGATTCCGGACGAGCACCCCATGAAGGAAATGGCCATGCTATCAAAAGGAAAAATCCCCCCTGCTCCCCATATTGAAATGGAAACTTCTGTTGCTGGATTTGTGTACACAAATCAGGTTTGTCTTGCAGGAGAAGATTGCAGACACATATCAAGCCTAAGTAGTAGAGAGGCTTTGGCCCCCTAGGCGCTTAGCATGACAGACGTCTACGCGGTAGGAGCAAGAGCATGACAAACCGCCTGTAGAATGCGGCGGCTGTCTGTGGCGTTGCCTTCATGCAACACACAGACCATTTGTGGTCACAAATCAGCAACACAGATTTTCGAAAACGCAGACGCACCTTGTCAACATGAGGAGCAGAGGGGATTTTTCCTTACGATACATGCTGATGCGGAAGCTCGGCGCCCCCAACGCAATGATTGCGTTGGAACTCCGGAAACCGACGAAACCCTTCCACGACCACCACCGAAAATTGCACGCAGACGGGCTCCGGATGGTAGAGCAGGCGAAACTGTACGGCGGCATGAGCTACGCGGGTGGAAGAACAGCGGATCGGGGAGATCTGAAAGCCGCCGCGCACTTCGACGATGACGCCGCAGGTACTATGCTAGTACTGTAAATTTGTGATGCGCAACATGCAATAAGTTGATTGCGCCACCTATCATGCTGTGGCTGCATTGTGCGGCCCGTTTAAGCAGGGCGTTTGCACGTACCATCTGCGCATGACAGGTTTTTGCTGTCATGCGAGAGATATTTGCTATGCTAATTCTCTAAAAAAGTTTAAGCCTACAATTTTTTGTTTGGCATTGATTTTTTTTTTTAGACCACGAGCATGAGAACAAGTTGATAAGTAATTTCGAATACAACCACTCCAGGCGAGCGCGTGAAATCTGAGATGGAATACGGACTGGGGCATTTGTATGAAGTGCAAATATAATGTCTGGGTCTGGAAGGATGCCGGGTTCTTTGTCATGCACGTTTTGCATGACCCATGGCGCCTGTGATGCATTGCCTAGCATCACAGATTTTTCGAGGGCTTCCTGATGCCTATTCCGCATGAGAAATGTCCTCTCAGCGTAGCTGCATAAACTACTGGGCTCCTCTTGCTGGTCATGCAATACAGATTTTTTTTATAATCCAAGGACAGCATCACAGATCCAGGGGTATTTGCAATGCATAATTTGAAAAAACACGAGTTCCACTACGACACCGATGCCGCGGGACAGCGGCACGAGGAGTTTGGCCTGGGCCACCACATCCACTTTGTCGACAACTACGCTGTCATATGAGAGTGCACAACCCCACCCCCTCCTCCTCATTTATGTGGCATGATGAACAGCAACACAAGCGCTGGCAAAGTAGATAAATGCAGCAGCTTTTGCATGACAAATTCCGAGAGGACTGCAGTGCAGCTGTTTTGGGTCATTCCGGAGTCTGTCATGCAATCAGTGCTAGCAGGCAAATGGTAGATTTGGAATTTTGCATGACAAATGAGGGGAAGGGGGGGGTTGTGCACTCTCATATGTCACGCACGACAAGTCCGCGGCGGGCGTTGCAACCGAGCGGCTAATATCCTGTGCAAAAGTATCGTACTCGTATTGCAATCCTGCATTACAAATTTTTTTCTGAAGCTAAATCCGCATTACAAACTTTATTTCTCATGCTGAGGAAATTTGTAATGCATTTATACGAGTGCGATACTTGTGCAATGCATAGCTAAGCGAGAAGCTGATTCAGTTTGGGTCGGCCCACCACCAAGACAATATGGATTGCAAAAATGTCTGGGTCTGGAAGAATGCGCGATTTGTCATGCAGCTTTTCCATGACGCAAGAGGTCTGGAATGCAGGACCTAGCATGACAGACTCTGTGCGATATCTCTCATGCCTATCCTGCATGAGAAACTCCCTCCCGACTTGGTCAAAACTGGACGACTTTTGGTAATCACGCAACACAGATTCTTGCATGCTTCAGATTTAGCATGACAAGTTGCATTCTTCCAGACCCAGACGTTTTTACATTTGATAGACAAAAATTGCACGCAAAAATTGCGGGTGCACAGCCCACTCAGACACTCGCACTTTCAAGGTATAATGTTAATCGAGAATGATTTTGTTTTTGTTTTTGTACTAGCGACGATGATCATTTGATGCTATCAGCTGAAACAACAGAGGCTGATCAGGAACGTTGCAGATGCTGAGCAGGGATAACGTCGGTGTCTGTTTTCATTCACGACGGCTGCACACAGCATGCGTATCAATCGTAAAAATTGACTCGCGACTTCTTGTAGGCCACAAAAAAAACCGGAAAGATTTCTTCTATGCAATCCAGATGTAAGTACTTTGTGTTTGTCGCATCTTGTATCCAATCAATCTGCTCGCATCTTCACCAACACAGATGAGAATATCATGGCACATAATCTTAAATCTGCAATGCAAAAAACACTACTAGGCTCCGACGTCGTGCACCGGGTGGAAATTAGCCCAGGAGAATACCGGGTCGAGGATCGTTATGGAAGCGTCAGGTTTGAAATCGACAAAGTTGAAATGATTTGCCATGCATAAAATGGATGCCAGTTGTAACCCAGTTTTCAAGTGGCGCATGACAAATTTGGGTAGAGCCGAAATCCAGTTTGTCATGCTGTTCCGGCAAAGAAGACTGCTCCTGTCATGCTATTTCAGCAGCTCAGTTGCTACCACTCAACAGACTTACAATCTGCCTCACTTGCCTACTCTGCAAGACAGGCACTTTGTGGGCTGCATTTTTTGCATGGCAAATCATTTCAACTTTGACGATTTCAATCCTGACACATCCATAATCGGCAGAAATTCGGACTTTCGCGGCGGCATTACGATCAGGAGTACAAAGACGCTTTTACCACAACGCTATCAAATGCAAATAAAAATATGCCTGGGTATGGAAAAACCGTGTGATCTGATGCCAAAATGTGGATGATGGAAAGAACACTTATTCCGGATGCAGCCCAGCATCACAACTTTCCAGAACTACGCTTTCATCTCATTGGCAGGCCGCATGAGAAACTGCGTTTTAATATTTGCAGGACAAAAAAATGGCTGCAACTCCAACTTTATTTGTTGGTCATGCAATACAGATTTCACAGGAATGTAAGGCCAGCATTACAACTTCCAATTTTCCAAACCCAGACATATTATTTGCATTTGATACGAGCCGAAGGGCGACGGGGGATTTCAGCCCGGGCACAAGCAGAGACGGCATATTTCCCCCTTGAGAACGGACGGATTGAATTATCAACGTGAAAAACACCCCCACCCCACATGAAAAAGGAAATTTGTGTTGCTGGATTTCTGTACACAAATCAGCTTTGTATTGTGGCAAGGGCGTGAAGGCATTTTTCAAGCCTGGTTGGGTATGCAAAAGGCTAGCAGCTAGGCATTACAGACAGGTTTGCAGTAGGTAAAAGCGCATGACAGATTTGCTGTCGGATGCGAGATATGGCTCCCAATTGCCTCATGTGCAAGACAAAGCTGATTTGTGGTCACAAATCAGCATCACATTTTGAGTACGGGGAGGGGGGATTTTTCCTCGCGATATGAATGGGGAAATGTTTTCTGCAGATGGCCGATCCAATCAGATCGTGTATGCACTGCAAAAGCATCGTAGTACTAGTATGAATTGCATTACAAATTTTCACAGCATGAGAAATGGAATTTGTAATGCTGATTGACCTGAGGAGAAAGATTTGTAATGCATAGCGTGCAATTAATATTACGAGTACGATGCTTTTGCAAAGCATATCGTGTATGTGGGGACAAATTACAGTAATCAAGTGCAACGAAGCCAACCGAACCAAGTAGTACCGCCAACATCTTCTTCAGCAGCCGCCGCCGCGGGCTACTCGAAGTTTTTGCCACCATATGAAGTGTGCACAACTCCACCCCCTCATTCTCATTTCTCGTGCAAAATCCCGAATCCAAGCGCTTCCCTTGTATCACTTTTATGCATGACAGATTCCGGAAGCCCAGCCAGGACTACACTAGAACTGCATGAATTTTTTGTCATGCACAGGCTCCACGTGTGCTGGTGTTTGTATTGCTGTGCCTGCAATACAAATGAGAGGGAGGGGGAGTTGTGCACTCTCATACACCACGGCAGATTGTGTCCGAAGTAACGCGGGGAAATAACTTCGGGGTGGGAAATATGGATGTGTCAGGATCGAAATCGACAAAATCGGAAAATTTGTGATGCGTAAAATGTAGAGCAGCACTGAAGGCCTTTATTCGGGAGCAGGCAAATGAGACCAATTATGAGCCTGTTTAGGGGTATGCAATGTGCTGCCAGAGTAGCAAGACAGGAGGAGTCTTCTTTGCCCAAACAGCATAACAGCCTGGATTTGGGTTCTCCCGAAATTTGTCATGCGCCACTCGGAAACTGATGCTCCAACTGACATCGATTTTGTGCATCACAAATTTTTCGATTTTGTCAATTTCGATTCTGACACTCCCATAGGAAACAACACAGGGGCAATGGACCTGCCACCCACGGTTTTCGAGGGCCACGGATCAGTCCTGCGGGGGCAAAAGTAGTTTTATTGTGTGGCTCCTAGATTCCCATTCATTGGATAGTATTATGGCATTTTAGCTTTCTCATCTACATATTTTATTTTTTGTGAGGTGAAGCATAAGATAGCCTGTAGCTGTACCTGTTTCTTCATTACAAGTAGTTGCACGACGGTGGTGCTGTGACAGCAGGCTCTCCCAGCAGCTGCTCATTGCAACATAACATTCCCCAGGCCTGAACCCTCGTTTTTTTTTGTTTCTCACCAGTTGGCTCGGCTTTTTTTTCGAATTTTTTACATGATTCAGTACGACGAGAGTGCGACTTGTTGTCTACACTAGTATTTTTTCTCTCTTCTTGTTTTTTTTCCATATCCATTCCCATTTGTCTGCGCACGCAGCTTCAGTACTATCATCCCCTCCGTATGTAGTAATTTGCGATTCATTTCTTTCCATGTCGATGTAAGCTATTCCTATTTCAGAGGGGCCCCAGGTTGGAACAAACAACAGTCACGCACTTCAAAAACACGAGCCAGCTTGGAAACCAAAACAATGCGTGACCGGCGAAAATTGATGCTCACCCTCCTGAGCGAGACTCGTGTTGAGCGACCCATGACGGCACGATGACATCCTCAACGAAGGAGCCGTAGTACTAGTACCCCGAAAGTAGTAGCACGTGCTGCATCAAAATAGTACACGACGGGGACAAGCCTGCAATGTTAAACTTTTGAAAGACATTCGAACGAAAACCGTTTCAGCCGCTGCTCGCGGACGAAGTTGGCTAGCTGCAGGGTTTGGCACAAGCCTACTCAGTCGTGTTTCCGAGTACGAAAATAGCAGAGCAGGAGTTGCTGCTGCATCCGGTCGTGTGCTGGTCGTTTTAACGAATCAAGTAAATGACCTATTGTCCTGTACGTAAGTTCTTGTACGAAGTGGAACCGACTGCAGGTGATGACGCACAAGCACCAGCTGGGTGCAGGTCATTTCTCCTGCCCATTTGTAGTTGCGCTGTCGTTGAGACGAAGCATTCCACAAAAGAGCAAACGCTGCGGAGAACTTCTACAGGAAGGCATCTTCATGTATGGTCGTGTAATTCAATTACAATTAAATAATTGGATTTTTAGCACTGTTGCTGTTTCTTCTTGGCAGCTTCGGTTGATCTATCATCTTCCCCTTCGTTATTTCATTGCTTCGTACGTATTTCTGTTTGCGCTTTCTTGCGTGTCGTCGCGTTCGGGTTGGTTCTGCCCTTTACAGCAGCTTCTGTTTTTGAAAATGTCTGGTGTATTTATAGTAATCATGAAATTGCAGTGTAGCTGTAGTGTGTCAGAGTGAAAGACTAAAGACATGCTGTAGAAGAATTTTTTTCCAATTTTTTGGCAAAAAGTCACGTTTTTCATTTTTAACCTTCAGAAGGTTTTGAAAAATCAACCTTCAGAAGGCCAAAACCTTCAAGAAGGTCCAAAGTCAATGCGTGCCAAACCTTCAGAAGATTTTTTTGATCAAAAACCTTCTGAAGGTCAAAGGCACACCTTCTGAAGGTAATTACCTTCTGAAGGTTCACAAAAAAAAATAAATTTTCGCGGCGCAGGATCTGCTTCCGTTTCAATTTTGGTCGTTTTTTGAACTGCTATTTTTAGAACCTTCTGAAGGTTCGTCGACTCTTCTGAAGAGTCTTCTGAAGAATTTTCTTCTGAAGGTAGTTTTGATTTTTTCCCTTATAGTCCTTCAATTAGTTGTACGAAGTGGAGCCGACTGCTGGTGATGACGCACAAGCACCAGCTGGGTGCAGTTCATTTCTCCTGCTTATTTGTAGTTGCGCTGTCGTTGAGACGAAGCCCAAGCCCTGAACAAAAGAGTAAACGTTGCAGAGAGCGTCTCTCTACAGGAAGTCATCTTCATCTGTAGCCGTGTTGTAATTGGATTATCACTGTTCTTTCTTGTTGGCTTCAGTTGATGATTTCGTCCCCTTCGTTAATATTTCATTGTTTCGTATGTATTTGCGCTTTCTTGCGTGGTGTCGTGTTTGGGTTGGTTCTGCCCTGTACAGCGGCTTATGTTTTTAGAAATGTCCTTGCTGTGATGTAGCTTGCCAGAGTGAAAGACCACTAAAGACATGCTGTAGAAGAAGAAGTTCTTTCGAGCGGCTTTTTTGTTGCGAGGACAGAGAAAATATTTTCAACATCGTGAGAACCAGAACTACAGAAAGCAAGGCGAGTCAGTTGTAATGTAAGGACTGCTAATATCCAGATCAAAAACAAAATCAAAATAGCAAAGTTCAATGCAAGGTGGCCGCTAGTCTTGTGCCGGACTAAACAAGCATACAAGAAGAACAGAAAAAAAATAAAACTATGCACCCGGAGCAGCTTCTACACCATCCGCTCTCAAAGTCCAAATCATGAATCCGCTCTCAAAGTCCAAAAGCTTTGATCACAAGCAGGACATAGCTCACCGGGAAGCCAGCACGCTGAAAGAGCGACAGGATGCGGCTAGCGCGGCGAGTTTGTTGATATCGTGAGAAAAAGCCCTCTCAGTCTCAAACCTTTTTGCTTTGCAAATTCAGCAATAAGTACAAATTGAAATTTGCTCAGCATCTTGACACGGAAATAAACCCGTGATGCGTCGAATACAAGGGAAATAAACACCTATAGCTGCAGACGATTAGGATTATCTCGCATGCCGAGCATGACATAAAACTGTCTCAAGGAAGTTGCTCATCACAAGTTGAGACTGAGACAGTTTTTTCTCAGGATAGTTGACTAAGAAAAATTACCAATACGGAGGTTCCTCCGCTTCGACCTCGAAAAATCCGCATTTGATATTCTGAGTAAAAACGTCCCCACCCCAGAGTTGTCGTGCAATCCTGCATGCCAAAAACGTTTCTCATGCGGAGCCCTAGCAGAAGCATTTCCTATTCCTGTTTTGAACTTTGTGATGCTAGAATCAGCATGATATGCTAGATCTGTGATGCTTCTGAGCTAGCTAATCAGGATTACACTACGAGGACAACCTTGTCATGCCAAACAACCAAAGCTGTGTGATTTGTCTAGCAGATTTCCCATCTTGACTCTGGTGTGAGGACGTTTCTAATCAGGATATTTGAACAGACAAAACTACGGTAATGATGCAGCGTCTTCGAACACGCAGCCCAGCCGCCTGTACCCGACAACTTCTGCGCAAGATGATCATATCCCTAGGACCACGAGGACCGGAACATCATCAACCCCAAGAGCTGCACAACAAGATCAGTGGCGGCACCCCGACGCGCCCGCCCCGCACCCGCAGCGGAGTTTGAAGCGGTGTTTGTTACTGTATGAACAAGCCGTGAACCTGCAGCGAAGAAGAACGCAGCTGTCGGCGCGGACCTTGCACGAACAGCAGGGCAGCAATCCTTACCACGAGCAGAACTTTTCGTCTGCTTACCTGGATGATCATATGAACTGCAAATGTGTACTCTGGAGCTGGAATAAACTTGTGATGCTATTTTGTAAATGGTGGGCGCACTGCGTTATGCAGCCACGCATGACAAGTTTGTGAGGTCCTGTGTGTTTCGCTTCGCGTTCGCGCATGACAAACTTCATTTTTACATACGGGTGCCTTCCTGCTCATGTAATACAGATAGAAGAGTCATGTGAGACAAGCATGACAAGCTTGCATTCACTTCCAGAACCAGACATATTTGCAGTTGATAGATCAAGACGTCGCGCGGGGCCGCAGCAGAACGGCCGCTAGCCGCATGTTTACACCAGAGTCACTATGGATTGTAAAAATGTCTGGGTCTGGAAGATTGCCAGGTTTGTCATGCATATTTTGCATGACCCATAAGGCCTGTAATGCAAGAGCTAGCATCACAGACTTTTTGAGGGCTTCCTGATGCCTCTCCCGCATGACAAATGCCCTCCCAGCGTAGCACAATCTGGACTCCTCTTGCTGGTCATGCAATGCAGATTTTTTTAGAATCGAAAGACAGCATGACAGGTTGCGATCTTCCAGACCCAGACATTTTTACATTTGATAGTCACGAGTTAGGAACAACATTTTCCCACGCGCCATTTCGACGAGCACCATCATCACTGGCCACAGCCGGTCCGTTATCGCAGAGGAAAATTGGCCCTCCCCATAGATATCATCAAAATGGAAATCTGTGATGCGGGATTTGTGTTGTACACAAATCCAAATCGATTCTGTTTTGCAGTAGAGGACTGCACGCAGATCCTATGCCTAGGTGAGGGCATTTTGGTGTAGACGCCTAGCATGGTAGACGGCTAGTTTCCTGTAGGCCTACATAGCGTTACAAAACGCCACCATAAAAACGAGGCGGACAGCCTGAATTCTGTGCCTTCTTGCAAGACACTCACAAATCTGCATCTTCACAAATGTGCTTGTAATATGGGGACGAGGGGGGGATGTTTCCTTGCAATATCCGTGCCGCAGACACCCACCACCAACCGATCTTCGAGCAACGTGTGGCGGAGTCTGGATGAAGACCACTTTTCTATCCTGTGCAAAAGTATCGTACTCGTACGTAGTAATTGCAAATGCGATCATGCGTTGCAAGTCTTTTTCTGAAGGTAAATCTGGACTACGAATTTTATTTCCCATGCTGAGGAAATTTGTAGTGCATTTATACGAGTGCGATACTTTTGCAGTTCATATTTTCCACCCCGAAGCAACTTCGCGGACGGGGACTGACCTACGGGGAACAGCTACAAGGCGGGCTCCGCTCCCGGTCACAGCCGCCCGACCATAGTGCAACTACCGGCGCGGACCACCCGCCGGACGAAGTTGTCAACACCGGGGCTGACGACGCACAAGCCGCCGGGGAAGATCCGAATTTCACTGATGATCCACAAAGTACGAACAGAACCCTATCAGAAGGAAAAATCTTCCCTCCCCATATGGAAAAGGCACGCCTCAGAAAATTTGCAATGCTGATTTGTGACCACAAATCGTGTCTGTCTTGCAAGAAAGCAACGCCACAGGTTCCGCCCCATTATGCAGATGGTTTGTGATGCTCATGCGCCTACAGTATAGACGTTTCTCATGCTGATTGCCTAGGCCAAAACCTCGCTACTCTGGCATGATGTGCGCCTTGCAGTCCTCTACTGCAATAGAAATCTGATTTGTGCGCAGATTCAGCATCAGAGCTATCGTTTTGATGTGGAGAGGGAGGACGTTTCCTTCTGATAAACCCTCCAGAGATCCTTCTCGGCCCGCCCCGCGAACACCGAGCCGCCGTCGAGTGGGGGCGGGGGGGCCACGACGAGCAACTTCTATAACCGGTCCGTCTCCGCGAGCCGGCGGTATCCTGTGCAAATAAAGTATCGTACTCGTATAAATGCAAGTCTTGCATTACAAGTCTTTTTCTTAAAGCAAATCCGCATGACAAATTTTATTTCTGATGCTGAGGAAATTTGTAATGCTAATGCATGTATACGATTACGAGTGCGATACTTTTGCAGTTCATAGACGGGCGAGGACGCCGACCTTTCCCAACGGCTACGCGCAGGTGGTAGACAGGCTGATATCAGCAAGAAAAATCCTCCCTCTCCATATCAAAACGGAAACCTGTGATGCAGATTTGTGATCACAAATCAGCCTTGTCATGCTACAAGGGAAAAGATGCGGACTGTAGTGCTAGGTGGCTTGGGAAATAAGCCTCGCATCTTCAGCATGACAGGAGGCAGCTGGAAGTGGGGAATAGCGTGACAAATTGCCTGCACACGAGGCCACAACTGCGGCCCTTGGCCTTCTAGCAATGCAGGTCGATTTGTGTACTCAAATATATAGCGGCGGCAAAAGCTTATTTTTTGGAAAATTAAAAAAAGCATTGGGTGTCATAGATACTGGCCGCGAAGAGCACCACCATCGCCACGTGTGTCGAGCATGCTCGGCTGCGGCGCCTGTGCAGCCTCGGTTGGAATTAATCGGAGGAAAAGAAGGTCGGGCGCCTGGTTGACATAAATAATAGGTCCGGGGGGCTGGGCCTTACGAACTGCACTGCACTCGCGGGCCCGCGCTCTGGCTCGATGCCCCGCCGAGACCTGCGCCGATAGTAGTGGAGCCGCCGGCAACCGGGCCCTCGTGGCATGCTTGCCAGTGGCCTAGCGTATGTGTTTTGGCAGCGCGCCGGGCAGCAGGATGGGCCGGGGAGATGTGGCGAGGAGAAGCATTTCCCTGCCAGGTTTGTGAAAAGGCCTCGCGTAATGGCCGCGAGAAAATAACAACGCGCCCCGGGCTGCTAGGGGTGTGCGCTTTCCGCCTCCCGCAGCCCTTTCCGAAGCGTCGCCCGGCGGCTCTTGCTGCTTTTCTACCAGCTCTGGTGGTTGGCCCTTCGAGGGGCGATCGCTGGCGCGCCGGGGTTTCAGAGGGGCCGCGAAAGGGTCACCGGACTGGCAGGAGAACATGAAAAAAGCCCCGGAAACATGCGGCGGCCAAAAGCCGCGCCCGTTTTGAAACCTGGGAGTCAGAGCGCCTGCCGCCGGAGTACCACAACCAAACTCCGGGCTGGAGGGGCGGAAACTCTTGGTCGCTGCGGCTGTGTCACTCCCACCCCGGCCCCTGGAGGGGGCGTGGCAAGCAATTGGCCCGACCGAATGCCCGCCGCCCGGCACACCCCCAAAGCGCGGGGCTTTTGCCTCTTTTGGGGGGGCATGAAACGGCACCAAGCGGACTGCCTCTCCTGCGTGCGTTATGCTCCGCAAGGGCAGTGGGGGTTCGCAGAGTAAGCCAGGCCAGAAGGGCTTCATTGACCGCCAAAAGCGCCGCAAGCCCTGTCCCTTTCCTTTTTGCCGCGCCATAATCGGATCGGGACAAAGCACGTGGCCGAACCCTACCCGCTCGACCAGTCCTACCGACTGCGCCAGGTCGGGCACCTTCAAAGGGGGCCAAGGACAGGGCGACGAAGATGCGCACCCACGGCCAAGGAAGGGGGCGCGCGCCCGCGAAGAAACGGCCGCCCACCCCTTCTGTGTGTTATCTCCGAGGCATGTCCCTAGCCCGCCCATCCGCGGAAACCCGGGGAAGCGGCAGGGCCCCGGCCGTGCCAAACGGACGAAAACCTCCCCCCCACCCGAGCATGCGCCGGCGGCGAGAGGAGGGGGAGCAACCTGAGCCGAACTTGTTGGGCCCTCTCTTCCGACAACCCGGAAACTGGTCGTCTCGAATGGGCAAAGGTTTCGTGGAACGGCGCGTGCCGAGCAGCCCGGGCCCAAGTGACACGCTTGTCGCTACGACGGAGCTTCGGGTGGGAGGCTTCCCAACGGAAATGCGGGCCGGGCAACCGGAAACACCTTCCGGGGGAGGCTAAAGAGGCACCCCCCCAAAGTGGGTCCGTAGCATGCGGGGTCGCTCTTGCTTAGGGCCACTTTTGGAGACCCTATCCGGGCACCCCCGGCCGCGGGGCCCGGGGGGAGGCCGGAAGTGGAAAGCCAGCGGCGGCAAGGGCGGTCAAGCAGCACGCGGCCGACTTGCACCCCGGAGCGGCCGCGGGGCTGCGCAGCTGCCCGGAAGCGTGGCGCCGATTGCCTCGGCAAACAAGAGCGCCGGCGATCCTGGCGCCCCACACGCGCTGGCTTCTGGTTTTGGCGCCATGCGTCCCTCGGTCTGGCCGAAGAAAAACAGCGACAACTAGCACGGCCCACAGAATGCAGGTAGTGTTTTCCCCGGCAAATTGGTCCGCGTCCGCCCTGCATTGCCAGCTGGCCGGCTTCGCAATGTTGGCAGGGCGGCGCGCCGAAAGAGTAGGGCGTCCGTGAGGGTCCTGATGTTTTTGGCATCCTCTAAAAGGGCCCCGGGCGCCGCGCACCTCTGCGCCCTACCTCCGGCGCAAGCGCTGTGGGCCTCGGATCGGGCCAGGAAAACAGTGGGGCGGCGGAGCCAGGCCCAATCCTTTCCGCCGTACATTTTTCCGGAAATCGGCCAAAGGCACGGCGGTCGGCCGAGGGGGCTTTTCAGGTTGCCGCCCGCCCTGGTTGGGGCCACTAGAGCACGGCGCGCCGCGGTCGGGCCCCCCTTGCGCGGGCCGTCTGATCAGTTCCCCACCTGCAAAAAGGGGGGCCCGGCTGCCCCGCTGTGTTGCCCCGGGCTGTGGCGCTTGTACTCTAGCCTCCAAGCGTGCTGGCAGTGTCGCCGGGCGGCTGTTTTCCGCGAAATTTGTATACGAAATGCCGTCGGGTAGTTCTTGTAAGGAATCCCGCGACTTGGCGGAAGCTCGCTAGGGGGTGGCTTGGGAGGTGTAACCAAACCGCAGGCGCCTTGGTTGGGATGGAGCCACGCTTCCGCCCGCTTTGCAGAAATGGGGCTACTCGAAAAGGGCGAGCGCCGCGCGGTTGAGGAATTTATTGCGGTCGGCCGAGCGGGAGTCGTGGGCGGCGGCCGAGGGGTGTTGCGGCACCTCGCCGGGCAATCAGGGATGGGCATTGCGGCCGATGATGCCGCCTGAACGGGGCGCAGGAGCATGGCCCCTGGGCATCTGGTGCGGCGCAAGGCGCTCGCCCATTCCATATCACGCCGTGCCTTTGGCTTGGGCAGATTCGGCCGTGCCTGCCGGGCCTCCGCCTGCCCCGACCAAATTCGGAGCGGCGCAGACCTGGCGGGATTGGCCCGTCTAGGGGTCAACGACGGGCCCGGCCCCCTGCCCAGGATGCCCGCTCTGGCGTGCGCGGACGTTAAAGCTGACGCAACCTCTCGCGCCTTCTGCTAGGGGTTCTCTCTGCGGTGGTGTGATGTGTTTGACTTTGCGGCAGCACGGCAGAGCAAACTGGGTAAGCGCTGCGCCGGCGTGGCTCTTACGCCGTCCTGAGTCCAGAAGCGTGATGATTCTGATGGGCTGCGGGGCCCACGATAAAGCCACCCAGTATTTTTTTTAATTTTCGCAAAAATAAGCTTCTGCCGCCGCTATACACAAATTTCGTTTTCGATATGGGGAGGCGGGGGGGTTTTTCCTCTTGATAGTTGAAGTATGGCGTGTCCTACCGGCAGTCCTACAATCATCCGAACCCGGTGATTCGGTCCCTGGACGGGTTGGGCGGGCAGTCGGTCGATATCAAATGCAAAAGTGTTTGGGTCCTCTGGAAGAATGCAAGTTTGTCATGCTTGTCTGGCATGACTCGAGAGTCTGTGTTGCATAGGCACGAAAAGGCCCTCTTACCTGTCATGCAAAAACGCAGTTTGCCATGCGGAATACGTGAGACGTGGCAGCTAAAAAATTTGCCATGCATAGCTGCGTATTGCAGTGCGTCTATCATTCACTTTTAGCATTACAAGTTTCCAGACCCAGACATATTTGCAATCCATAGTCGACAGCTGGAAGCCGTTTTCCTTTGGGGATGGAACGAGTATCCTGAGCAAAAACGGGGCCCATACTACAGAGTCAAGATGGGAAATCTGCTAGACAAATGTCCAAGTTTTGGGAGTTGCGCATGACAAGTTCTTTGCCTTTGCAGTGTAGTGCTGGTTGTTCTTAGCACGGGAAGCTGCATGAGAAAGCCATTTAATATTTCTCATCCTGTTTACAGCATTACAAATTCCAAAACACGATTGGAAATGCCTCTCATGGAGCTGCGCATTACAAACCGATTCCTGTCATTGCGCATTTGCATGACAACTCTGGGGTGTGGGCCCCGTTTTTCCACAGGATACCGAGCAAATCTGTGCACTACCCTTTCAGCCGGAAGGCCCTCTCAACGTCGGACGATCCCAACGCGACGAAGCTGCTCGGTAGTACTTCCAATAAGCTGGGCGAGCGGAGCGAGAGTCCTATCGAATGCAAATATCTCTGGATGACTGGAAGGATGCAACTTGTCATGCTAGGTCCGGATGATGCGAAAATCTGTCGTGCAAGATTGCCAAAAGTTGTCCACTTTTGATCAAACCAAGAGGAGTTTCTCATGCCGAACCGGCATGATGGAGATCATCTCACAGAATCTGTCATGCTAGGTCCTGCATTCCAGCCCTCATGGGTTATTGGAAAACCTGCATTACAAACTTTTGACTCTTCCACATATTTGCGAGGCATAAGTTCGCCGGGAGAGCGACCGTCCTATGGCGACAAACTGCTGCCTATCAAATGCAAAGATCCCTGGAAAGAACTTGTGATGCAAGGAAGGGAATAGTGACCTCACCACTGTAATGCGCTGCCCAGCATGACAACTTTTTCACTAGTTATCTGAGTTGCGTACTCCGCATTAGAACAATGAAACTGCGCCTTATTTGCATGTTGACAGGGAGGTGGTGGTGGAGGAGCTCTTCGCTGCCACGCAATACAGACTTCAAAGTCATGATGCCAGACTAGCATGACAAATCTCGCAATCACCCAGACGTCGTCCAGGGATATTTGCACTGGATACTGCCCAATCCTCGCCTGGACAGCGACACCGCACGGCAGCGGCAGAACCTGCTGCCCGGCCCGCGAAAAACGGAATTTCTGTGCGAGGTCGTTATTCCGCAGAAAAACCGGTGCGCGTACAAGGGCAGGATCAAAATTCGGGTGCGGCAAGGGGCGGACCTGAAGCAGATTGCGGAATCGCATCGGAGGGTGTACGGACTCACCGTGAGTCAGACCGAAAAATTGCTGCGGACGCTCGTCGTCACGAGAACCCAAATACGTATTCTTCATTTTTGCTGTTCACATTTCTTGATCTTGTCGGCAAGAGATCAGATGGCGATTTACATTTGGACCAGTAGGACGTAGTTGTTGCGCTCTGCTTTTTTTGAGGAGGCGATTTGGTGGGCATGGTTGATGGGCATGGTGATTAGGATTTTCAGTTCCATCCTGGAGCTGTCAGAGTGCTGTCGGAAAACTATAGTGATGAAATTCATGAAGGACCACTACAAGTCCCCTGACCAACACCAAGCACCACAATATGGAAAAAACAGAGCACGGTTCTTTTCTGGTTGCCCAGCTGACGGGCGGCTTGAGATCTGGCGCCTCCATATCCCCCAGAAAAAGACCGACAGGTCATATTTGTAATGCAAAAATAAATAGACAAAAAAATCTGTATTGCATGCCCTAAACAGGATGTTATGGCCTCGCCCATGACAGATTTTCCTGTGTATTTATTTTTGCATTACAAATATGACCTGTCGGTCTTTTTCTGTGGGATACTCCAGTCCCTCCAGAAGATCGGTCGGGCAGTATCACAAGGAAAGATCCCCCCTCCACATACTGAAAAGGAATATTTTTGGAAATTTGTGATGCTGATTTGTGGTCACAGATCGTGTCTGTCTTGAGAGAAGGCAACTCCGTAGGCTCCGCCGCATTGTGAAAGCGGTTTCTCATGCTGTTGGGCCTACAGGTACAGCGCGGACGTTTTTCATGCTAAATGCCTAGGCGAAAACTTCTCCCCTCGCACTTGGTATGGGCCTGCCGTGCTCTCTACTAGCAAGAAGGCTCCGATTTGTGTACGCAAATCCAGTATCACAAGTTTCGTTTTGATATGGGGAGGGGGGATTTTTCCTTTCGATAGGCAGCCGAGAACGAGCCTGCATGCCGGTACATCAACTACCGGACCTCCGACCAAGCGCCGCTCCATATCCTGAGTAAAAATGTCCCCACACCAGAGTCAAGATGGGAAATCAGCTAGACAAATCAATCAGCTCTGGTTGTTTCGCATGACAAGCGTGTCGTCGTAGTGATGTTTCCGAAGCATCACAGATCTAGCGCGTCATGCTGCTTCTAGCATCACAAATTCCACAACGCGAATAGAAAATGGCTCTGATGAGGCTCTGCATGAAAAACTTTTTTGGTATGCGGATTTGCATGACAACTCTGAGATGGGGGCGCTTTTCCTCATGATAGTCCAAATCTGCACCGTCCACCCGGCCACCTCCATCGCAAGCGCTCGGCCGCGGTAACAATATTGGTGGAATACATGGCATGCAAGAACCTGGCGCAGGCAATTCTGTAGCGGACCAGGACGGGTCAGCAGGTGGAGGTCGTGGGGACATGAACAAGACCGGCGGCATATCAACCGCAAAAATGTCTGGGTCCTCTGCATGGACGCAACGTTTGTCATGCTTGTCTGGCATGACGGAAGATTTTGTGATGCCGCGTGTTCAATAAGAGACCCTTTCCCCTGTGATGCAAAAACGCAGTTTGTGATGCGGAAAGCGCAACACTGACCCGCGCAAATATTTTTCATGCTTGGCTCTGCATTACAGTTGCTTTCATGATTCACGACTCAGCATTACAAGTTTCCAGACACCCAGACGTATTTGCAATCCATACGGCAGTCCGGCAAGTATGATCGAGTATCCGGATCAACTCACGTCTTCTGCCCGGGCCTCGGCACCCTCCATGCTGCTGCAGCTTCTACCGGCAAAGATTGTGGCGGTAAATTAGGTTATTTTGCGGCGGATGACAGAAAGAGGTCAACATCTAACTATATTCGGTTAGTATTTTGGCATCTGGAATGGGTTAATTCGAAAATGCAGTAATTTTTATATTCAAGCAGGAGAATGCGTTGCGTTCGTCTCCGTTCTCTTAGTGTCTCTTTATACGAGGACGGAAGAAAATTTTGTTCCGAGTAGAATGATCATCGCAGTTTACTTGAAAATTGAAAGTATAAAAATCGCTAGGTCGTCGGAGCGGAAAGCGCAACCATGCCCCACCAGCAACCGCCGGCTACTGTAGCACTGCCGCCCGACCAAGTGCGAGACGCCAAGTCCGCCGTGGTGTCTGTGCTGGGCACCACGCAAGACAGAGAAGATGCGGTCGGGGGTTCGTCTATTCCGGTCACCCCGCCCGACGACCGCACGGTCGGGCAACTTTATGCAACGAAAAAAGTGTTAAACGCACTTGCACACGAGTATGTATGCAGTGTCCTAGGGTGGGTCATGGACTAGAGTGGTACAAAGTATGTACGTAAAAATTTGCAAATTGCTGTCCTAGCGTGTGCAACATGAGAAACACGTATTTCGCACGGAAATTTCAATGGGTTTTACAAGACTGCAGAAGAATAGACCGCGCATGACAAATTAATTCAAGTGCATCGGACTCTCCTGCAGGGCCCACCCTAGGCATTTATACATAAGTACACCCTAGGCCCGCAAGCGGATGAGGGAAAAACCGAAGCAAAAAGCACTCGCGAAAGAGAACAAGAATTGCTCTAGTCCCTGGCGCTGGTAGTTGCGCGGGGATGGTGACTGCCGCAAAACTGCAGCGCTTTTTGTGCTATGCAATCCGCATTAATTTGTGTACGTTATGGCTGTGAAACAGAGTCGTTTTTTTTTTCAAAGAGCAAGCGCAAGCGCTATGGGACCGAAAGAAAAAGCAAATGCAAAAACCTTCTGCTTGGCTATCAGGATGCGCAACATTGTCACGCATGAGCAGGCGCGCAACCACAGCGACGCAAAAATTGTATAGATGGAGTATTTCCCGAAGAGAAAAGAAAACACTAAACATAGGTCGCAAAGAGTGATCAACGAAAGACCCTAAAAAGTGGTGCTGGGTGCTGTTACGGGGGGGGGGGCGGAGGGTAGCCACATCAGGAGGCGCCGCGCAACGCAACCACGACAGCAAAGCAACGCCGCGCGCCCTGCGCCGGCCGTTGCGGGGGGCCTTCTGGGGGTGCCCACTCGCAACAGCCGCGGCGGGCTGCGGGACGAGTTCGGCGGCGCTGTCGCGGACGGTGGTCCATGTCGGAGGCGCGGGCGCCTCCTAGTGCGGGGGCCTGGCGGCCAAACACAAGCAACACGCGGCAGGGGCAGACTTGCGCCCGCTGGGGGACACGGCCGCCGCACCGATGCCGCGCGCACACACAGGCAAGAAAAGAGGCGCGGGCCCGTTCGGGTCTTGGGCGTTCCCAATGGCCCGCGCCAAGAACATGCCGCGCGCCATTCCTTGGTCTGCCGCTCCGCTGTGCGGAGTCCCTAGGTTTGCGCCGTTCGGCCCCTGGACGGCAACCAGACAAACAACGCCGAAGGTCGGCGCATCTGCCGAAAGGCCCCCAAGAACGAAGAAGGCACACGAAAAGCCGACAGGGCAGAAGCAAAAATTAGCGCTCTCCGCCCTAGGCTAGGCGGCCCAGGGTCACTGTCCTAGCCTAGGCTAGTCCGCCGCAGCGTTTTGGCCTAGCATGTCAAAAATTAGCTTCGCAAACTCGCGCAAGGCCCGGACTAGGGTAGTGCATGAGGAAAACACGAGGAAAAACAAAGCAAAACGATTTGGCCAACGCTAGGCCGCGCCGAACGTCCAGGGCACTGCGACCCATCCTAGCCTGGTGCATGGGAATAGCCTCGGTCTAGGCCGCAGTCATGCTAGGATTCCGCATGTATGATGTTGCAGTTTTGATGCCAGCAAGTAGGTAGACAATCTACAACACTCATCTGCCATGCCAGAAATCAAATGCTTGTGAGCCCTGTAGTTTCTTCAATATGCGTGTTTTTCCTATATGATCTTCCCTGCATTGGTCTTCACCCTGCTGGGCAAGTTTGTGTATACTGAAATTCCGTAAAAAAGAAGTGCGACAACTGTAGGAGCACTTTTTTTGTGTTACCAAGTCGTGCAGCCAGCAGCACCTAGCAGCGCGGAAGCAACGCAGCAGGCTGGTGGCGCCGCCGGGAGCACGGCGGGTTTTGGTGCGTCTGCGCCAGGAAATACAATGATGCTCTCGCAGAACAAGCACCAAGCGGAACTACCCCAGGCACAGCAGCTGGCATTGGATACGCCGGGACGGGGCACTGCATCTACTTCGTCGAAGCAGACAGCGGTCGAACAAACCAGCACTGCAGCACCTGGCGCCGTCGTGTTGGGCCATGAACAACAAATACCCGCAAGTAGTAGTGTCTTGGCACCACAACAACCGCCACCTCCAGTGCCCACCGCCCCGCCGCATTTGAAAGTCATTGCCGAGGGGGACCCGCTGCGAAGACTGATTTTCGCCCGGATTATGCAGTGCAAAATTATCGTACATCTGCTTAGCTGCATGAGAACGAATGGAATTTGTCATGCAATTTTACCTTGAGAAGAAGATTTGTCTTGTATACCTGCAATTACTTCCTGAGTGCGATACTTTTGCAATGCATACGGATCCTGGATTTGCAATTGACCGATGAAGAATCGAAGGAAGACATTCCGTTCGAGCAGATTTCGCGGCACATTTCCAAGGAGTTCCTTGATCAGCTCCTGGAGAAACGGAACAAATCGCTCTTGGCCGCCAACCAAGCCGAGCGGACGGAGAAGCTGCAGGAGTTCCTGACCTATGAACTGCAAAAGTGCCGTACTACTCGTACTTGAAGTTGTAAAATTGCATAATTACAAATTTGAATTTTTTCAGCCTGAAGAAAATCGCGATTTGTAATGCTGATTACGCTTTGGCTTTTAAAAACAAGTTTAGTATTTCCGTTTGTCATGCGTGCTTGCAATTGGCTACGAGGACGATACTTTTGCACTGGATATCACTGACAAAGGCTTGCAGTGGTTCGCGAAGCAATCTTTAGAGCCGGACGTGCTGGGTGTGCACCCTGGCATATGAGAGTGCACAACTCCCCCTCGTTCTCATTTGTATAGGATGGACGGCAATACAAGCGTCAGCGAGAGTGCAGGTTTTGCATGACAAACTTGCACAGGATTGTAGTGCTTCGGGGCGGCCAGGTGAATTTGTGATGCACATGTAGTGACAGGAGGGAAAGTCTGGAATTGGTGTTTTGCATGAGAAATGAGAACGAGGGGGAGTTGTGCACTTTCATATGGCAGCGTCGAGGAGCAGGCGAAATCGCTGAACCAGGGGGTCTACGCATTGCAACTGTGATGTCCCCGTCTGGAATTGTCGTGCAAATTTCGTACGAGAGTAATGTAAGAATAAGATCTGTGTTGTCACATGAACCGGATTGACAACGTTTTTCGTCGATTTGGAGTGCAGTTTGTCATGCGATTCACGAATATTGAATCTGCTACTTTATAATATCGGAGGCATCGCAAAAGTAAAGCTATCATGCCGTCCCTGCGTAGAAAAGACAGCTCTAATATGATCATGCAAGACTCGGGAGCAGCACAAATTTGTCCCGCCGTCTTTATTCCAGACCCCGAGGACATGATTGCACTGGATAGAGTCTTTCGAGAATTCGTGAAGCCCGAAGCGCTGCCGGGGTTTTTGCTGCTGCAAAATCCGCCGTCGCTGGAGCTGTTGAAAGCGTATTTGAATGTTGATTTGGATTTTGATTTGAACGCAAATAGAGTGAAACCATGAGTAAATGATCTGTGAGGTAGATCATGCTTTAATCCTCTCTCTCTCTCTGTGAGGAGGACATAGCACATCAAGAGCCGGTCATTCACATTCTCATTTATGCTTTGCCGCATTATAAATTCAGGTACTTTCGTATTTGGGCAACGCAGTGGACCGCCGCGTACTTTTCCACAGGAAAGGCGTGCCAAACGGAAAAAAGCTAGCATGGCATGTAGTTATAGTTTCCAATGCATAACGAATTAGATGAGATATTAAAAGTAAGTAAAACAAAGACGCGCGGCGCCATCCATCGGCAAGCCCGCCACAGTGTGCTTCCTCTTTCTTGGAGATCCGCAAAAATACACAGATTTATTTTCTGTGAAGATGTATTCGTTTCTGTTGATCATGCAATTACAGATACTATGGTGTCGTCCTAGCTTCTTTCCCTGGGATAAATTGTGTCCAGAATTTTCCGCTTCCATTGGGGAGAGAACGTATGTATGAATTGCAAATATGTCTGGGTCTGGAACAAGTTGGTAACTTATGGTAAATCTGAAGCATACAAAAATCTGTGTTGCATGAGTGCCAAAAGCTGTCCACTTCCGACCAAGTTCTTGGGAGGCAGTTTCTCATGCAGGATAAGCATGGCGGAGACGGAGACCTCGCGCTCGCAGCGTCTGTCATGCTATGTCCCGCATTCTAGACCTCAGGGGTCATGGAAAATCTGCATGACAAGTTTACACCCTTCGAGACCCAGACAGTTTTGCACTTGATAGTATGCGCGGAAAGTGGGACGCATGCTGCTGGACGTGATCAAAGCTGGATTTACGCAGGTAATATAGGAAAGAGCAATGTATTTGACTTGAAAAACAACAAGTACGGCTATAATTCCACTTGGACTTATCCTTATGTCATGTCATAGTCGTTTGTTCTTGATGTTGGGTCTTGATCCCTGGAGCTGGAGCTGGTCCATTTATAGCAAAGTTTAAACGAACAATCCATGACATCGTGTTTCTTTCCTCTCCGCAGGCCGTCGTGTTTGAAGTTGACCAGCCACAGCAGCCACAAGCTACTATCCGAGTGCACAACAAGAACTCTCCCTTTCTAATTTCCATTCTAGTGGCACCAGCAATACAGACATGGATAGCAATGAACCTACTGCATGACAAGTCCAGGTGTTTTGCATTACAAACAAGCTGGGGATGCTGGGGTTACAGTTTTGCATTTTGCAAAGGAGGGAGGCCACAGGAAGGGGAACAGCAAGTTGTGCACTCTCATACAAGCGGTTCTCACTCCACCAGGCCACCAGCATTCAGAAACGCAACAACCAGTAGTGCCGAAGCCGAAGAACCCTCTGAATCTGAAGGAGACGGAGAGCCTCCTTTCCGCCTTCTGCCAGGCGATTGTGGAACAGCCACCAATCGTGGTGCGACTGTCGGTATCAAATGCAAAAACGTCTGGGTCTCCTGGAAGAGTGAGTGCAACTTGTAATGCTGCCTTTGGACTCCACAAAAACTCTGTATTGCATTGTGAACAGCAAAAGAGGTCCATTTTTTGCTACGCGGAGGAGGCATTTCTCATGCAGTATGGGCATCAGAAAGCGGTCCCACAAAATCTGTGATGCTAGGGCATGCATCACACACGTCAGGGGTCACGCAGAATGTGCATGACAAAAGTGGCATTCTTCCAGACCCAAACATATACATATTTGCAGTGCATAGTCGAAGTGCTTTCTCGACGACCTGCAGTTTGAAGCGACGAGAACGATCCAGCAGTCCCCTCCCTCAAATTTGCAGACGTCTTTTTTCGACCGGCTGTTGGTACTGACCACCATGACCCTGTGCCTCGCCTCCAGTCCGAAGCTGTGGCAGCGGGACGTGTTTGCCGAAATCGGGCAGAGCGATTTGGCACTCCATCCCTGCGTGATGAAAAAGATCTTCGACCGCATCAGCGAGCTGCGGATTTTTTCCACGACCGTAACTCCTGGTGGGGGTGCAGGAGTAACTGGACCGCCACTTCCTGGCACTAGTACCACGGGCACAACCAGCCGCGAGCGAGCAGACTATAATTCGGCTTCATCTTTAGTGCCGGGGCCACAGGAGATGATCTTCCCCAGTTCAACGGGAGGAGGAGCAGGCTCTGCAAGTCAGGCGGCACGCGGAGTTGGTGGGTCGTCTTCTTTGGAAGCTGCTGTTCCCGGAGGTCCTCAGCAGCTAGCGTTAGGGAGCAGCGGAACGAAGGCACCGCAGGTGGTTGGAACAGTACAAAATAATTCCACTACGAAAATAAATCCTCCCTTGGTTCTGGGCCCGGCGCCACCGACCACACCGGGGGAGAGATGAAGACTGTGATGTGTAAGAAAGTCGACTTCTGCACCGACGTAGAAGCATGCCGATGTTTTGTCATGCGGTGGCTAGAGCATACGATTAAATTATGATTTAGAACCTGAGGTAACCTTAGCCTCGCTTTTTTACATTCGAAATAATAAAGCAAGAGCAAAGAGCAAAAGGATATGATATTAACAGCTTCGCCATTTGTACACAACGGCTTTTTACCTCCCCCTTCCACTGACTTGTAGGTAGTACAACCGGAAGAAATTAACCACCACCTCCGTGTGATCCAAAAATGCATGATGATTTGGATATTTTGGAACTATCCACTTGTACTTGATTGATAAAATTGATGTTGATGATTTTGATTGCAATTGTACAAAAGGGCACAGTAGCAGTACCAAGAAACTCAAAACCTAAGCGGAGGAGCCGCTTCTGAGTAATATCAGGTGACCCGACCACTGCCAGGACGGACTCGGCAGCTTGTCACCTCGCCCACAAACCCTGTCCGTCTCCGTTGGAGAAGGCAGGAGCAGAAATAATAACGTGTTGCCCAACGATCACGAAGATTTCGTGGTGTTTTCTGCTTCATTTTTTTCTTCAGTCTCAAATAGCCTCTGTGGTCGACTCCTGAACAACTTTATTCCTGATCTGATCAACGTGCAGGACAGAATTGCCTGCGCACGCATCGAAGTGCTCCTGGCGCCGCCCTTGTTGGAAGGTCGAGGATTTCTTTTTGGCTGGAGGAGGGCCCCAGTCCTATTCAAGTACTTTGCTGGAGACAGGCCGGCCCCCGCTTGAGACGTGTAGTTGACCTCGGTAGTCGTCTCCCCGACTGTACTTTGCAATACGAGGTTGTGCGGACCGAAACTCCTTTCGTAGTAAAGGAGCGATGAGTAGTTATTTTCACTTCTGATTGTCGTATATTGAGGAAAATTCGCTAATTTGCACCGAAAGACAAAGGAAAGGAAGTCATGATTCGTGGTTCGTCAACGTTTCCCTTCCGTCCCTGTCAGGCCTCTTGCCGTCGTGTCGTCGTTCCTTTTTCTACGACCAGTTGCAGCGGCGGCACTTCGAAGGCTACTTTCCTCGTCAGCACCGGAGCCTCCTCGTCGAGCAGTAGTTCTACTTGCAGGAGCTCGTCCCCAAGTAGTACTAGAACGCGGATTCTTGTTTCATCTTTTCCGGTGATCGACCGCACCACCTCTTGTTTATTCCGGCAAGATAATTTTCTGCAACCTCAAGCCCGTTTTTTCGGTTCGACGAAACTTGGCGGCATGAAGCGCGACAAGACGCAGCACTTCGAGCCTATGGGGGGGTCAGGATTGAAATCGGCAAAGTTGAAATGATTTGTCATGCATAAAATGCGACACAAAAAGTGACTCTATTGCAGAGGACACACGGGAGACAGATTATAGTCCTGGTAAGGGTCAAAAGTTGGACTGCTGACTAGCATGACAGAAGGCAGCTCTTTTGCCCTAAACCGCATGACACACTCGCTTCCAGCTGGACCGGGAAAATTTGTCATGCACGGACTACAAACTGTAGGTCTAATTGGTATCCGTTTTATGCATGACAAACTATTTCAACTTTGACGATTTCAAACCTGACACATCCATAGAACCTTTGCCCCTGGTCTCCTACGGTGTTCGCTCCTCCAAAGCGTATCGCGCCAGCAAACAGAGTATGCATTTTTGCAAATTATATGGACCTGGGTTTTCTGGAAGAATGCAAGATTTGTGTTGCTTGGCTCCCCACAGGAGAGCAGAGATACCTGTGCCTATTGCGATACACCAGGAGCGTCCTTACTTTGTCATGCAGCGAAAATTCAATTTTCTCATGCAAGTTACGGATGGCAATGACAACATAGTAGCTCCAAAACTTGTCATGTGTGGCTCCACATAAGCGGAGGCCGTTCATCAGCATCGATACTTTAGCATCACAAGTGTCCAAACCCACTGTAGATACATTTGCAATGCATACAGAGTATGCGGAAGGCCGCGGTGCATGCGCGGCGACAGGAGGAAAGGCAGGGGTTCTTATGAGTCGCTAAAGCATCGTACGTATCAAATGTAAAAATGTCTGGGTCTGGAAGATTCTGAGACCTGTCATGCATGTTTTGCATGACCCAGGATGTCTGTAATGCACCACGTAGCATCACAGATTTTTAGAGGGCTTCCTGATGCCTATTCCGCATGACAAACGCATGAGACATACACAAAAATGGAGCGACCGAAAAGTGGAAAAGAAGACGGGGGGGGGAAAGTAATAGAAGAAAAAAGAAGAAGACTTGGCTGGGGAAAAAATGAAAAAAGGAAAGATGGGTGGGGGCATGGGTTGAAGGACAAAAAACACAAGAACTGCAAGTGTCTGGGAGTTTGCATGCCAGGAGATTTATTAGAAGAGTGGCAAGGTTGTTATTTTAAAGACTGCGCTAAGGCTGCACCCCCCTTCCCCAAGGGGCCCCCCGGGGCGGGCGCGGTAGCGGCTCTGCTAACGCGGAGCTCCAAGGCCCGGCTCTATCTATGCGCATAAAAAGGGCGCGCGGAAATAGGTCGGTAAGGTGCTTGAAAGGAGCATGCTTTTGGGTTGTCCGTCATCGTGATAGGGTCAACGTGTGTGACCAATAGACCCCCAGTATATTCTAGCGCGCAACCGACCACAGAAGCAGTAGCGTTCAACGTTTGTAAGAATAACCCAACAAGGCAACACTGGAGCTCCACCTTGCTCGCGGGCTTGGCTGGTAAAGCAGGTCAGCCACATCTAGCGCCCACTGGCCGTATGCACGCGTAAGACATCGGAAACGGTTCCGCGGATGCGGTCGGGTGGTACCTGTAGGACGTGGAACGGGTGTCCACCTAGGGGCATTGGCAGAGGCTAAATCTGTTCTAGCGCCACGGTATTGGCAGAGGCTAAATCTGTTCTAGCGCCACCCTGACAGGAGTCAAAGGTCAAAGCGATGCGATGCGATACGTGTAGATCAAACTGGACTCTTCTTACTGGTCATGCAATACAGATTTTTTCCGAATCCGAAAGGTGCAATACGAGGTGCGTCGGGGGACGTTGCTACACCAATTCAATTCAATCCGAAGACAGCATCACAAGTTGTAATCTTCCAGACTCAGACATTTTTGCAATCCATAGTACGAGTTCGAGTAGCAAACAATTGCAACATAAATTGGCATGACAAATGGAACTTGCCATGCTGATATAGATCGAGATTGAGAAGGAGAATTGTCTTGCATGATTGCGATTACTTTGTACGAGTCGGATGCTTTTGCGCAGGATAGTTTTTGCTGGACACCAAAAAGTGCCTGCAGATGGAGCTGAAGCGCAACACCGGGATATCCTGGGTAAAAACGTCCCCGTACCAGAGTCAAGATGGGAAATCTGCTAGACAAATCAACCAGCTTTGGTTGCTTCGCATGACGAATTTGTCCTTGTAGTGCAATCCTGTTTAAGTATTTCAGCAGCATCACAGATCTAGCATATCGTGCTGCTTCTAGCGTCACAAGTTCCACGACAAGACTAGAAAATGCTTCTCATGGGGCTCCGCATGAGAAACCTTTTTGGCATGCAGATTTGCATGACACCCCTGGCGTGGGGACATCTTTAATCAGGATACGGAATCGGGTGGACACGGTCGCTGAAGATTCTGAAACACTTAGAATGCTATCTATTGCAAATATGTCTGAGTCTGGAAGGTTGCAAATTTGTGATGCTGTCTCTGGATTGCAAAAAGATTTGTATTGCATGAGTGACCAGCAAGAGGAGTCCAGTTGCTGCTACGCGGGGAGAACATTTCTCATGCGGAATAGGCATCACGAAGCCCGCTAAGAATCTGTGATGCTAGGTTATGCATGACAGGCATCATGGGTCATGCAAAATTGGCATGACAGACCTGGCAATCTTCCAGACCACATCCCGGGATGTTTGCGATGCATAAATGCCACGTTCGCACGAAGGGTCCGCCATGCAACCAGCAGTTCCGCGAGAAATGTGCAAAAATTGCGTGGATGCTCAAGTCCACACAAGGCCCTACTCGACCGTGAATATGCTGCGAAATAAAAGCGTGAAAATAAATTCGCTGATTACTTACTTTTCTATAGACTTGCCGTTGTGTTTGATCCACCAACTATCATGCGTCACATACCAGAACTTCAACCTGTAGGACTAGGTACATTACACGACCCCGGCTGTTGAACACGCCAGCCGCTCCGCGCAGTGAGGGTTTTAGGATTTATTAAGGGATTTCGACAGCACTTTTTAGGTAATTTTTTTCAACGTGTTACCAGAATCAGACGCAGCTCCGCATGACAGCAGGTTTTTCCTGCCATGCGAATCGAACCTGTGATGCTGCTCAGTTGTCGAAGGAACGATATTTCAAGTACATGGCGTCACGGTCAGACAATGGAGAGAGAGGACTCTACCCGGGGTAATAAGTAGACTGATCCAGAAGAGCGATCATGGCCCGGCGTTTAATTGCCCCGCTTGGGAGTCGAGGTGTTGATGGCGCGAAATGTGGCAACAGGTGAGTGAAAGAAGTGATGAAGCAGTGCTGTCAAACGAGATGAAGACGGAGCGCTGGCCACATACCAGCGCCATGAGAGGTTTTTTTCAAGAAGTAGATAGATCCTGCATGGTGCAGGAGCGTTTTGGTTTTGTTAATTTTTTATGGTTTGATTTTTTGCTATTGGTTCCTGGTCCTGCAGGGGTGCAGGAAGACAGCAGAATATACATGTACAAGTACTTGCACCTACTCGCACGTCGTGATTGAAGTAGCAGAAATTTTTTTGATGAGTTTATAGTATGACAAAAAAGGGCTAGGACAAGTACTAAACTGTAACTACGACCATCTGCGGTCTCTATCAAACTATGCGTGCGTCTGCCTTCTTTTCCAAAACATTGCTCGCCAAAAAAGCGGCGGCGCCCGGTGCAGTGGCGCCCCACGTTGCCTCGGAATGCCTGTCACCCCGTAGCAAGTTACTGTCCTCCGGCACGACCACTACGTCGTCAGGCGGCAGCTGTGGCACGACAAGCGGCAGGAGTCCCACCAGAACA
Organism: Amoebophrya sp. A120; assembly: GCA_905178155.1. NCBI lineage: Eukaryota > Dinophyceae > Syndiniales > Amoebophryaceae > Amoebophrya > Amoebophrya sp. A120. The sequence continues at coordinate 3,032,980 of CAJINV010000006.1, forward strand.
GAAAGTGATGCTGGGGGTTCTTCTACCACTGGAACAAAACAAGTTTCTGCCTTTGATTCCACCGAAGACGAATTCTTTGCTCGCAATAGTACCGCAACTACCGGTAGCAGCACGACTACAAGGAGTAGCAGAACCGCATCGCCGCTGGGTGTCGTAACCCGATCAAGTTCCTCCCCGGGCAAAACGAAGCTGGAAGAGATTCGCGATGCGGCTCGGCAACGGAGAGAAGAAAGGCGGATCAGCGTGTCGTCGACGTCTGCGAGTAGTACGACAAGCCCCCTTGCCCTCTATGAGAATATGCACAACTCCCATGTGCCCCTCATTTGTCATGCCAAAGCCCCAATTCAATCGCTGCGTTGTCAGACTGTTTGCATCACAAATTCAGGAAGCGCAAGCAGTACTACTTACACCAGGCGCAAGATGAACTTGTAATGCACAGGCTCGATGTGTGTTGGTGTTTGTATTGCTGTTCGTGCCATGCAAATGAGGGGGAGGGGGAGTTGTGCACTCGCATACCCTCCGGAGCAGGGGCAGAAGTGGAACAACAGCATCAACAACTTCGACCCCGTCACCGTCCTCTGAGTTACGATATAATCCTGCTCTTCAAGGCGCAGCGGAGGACGCAGGTACTCTAATGTATTATTCGTATTTATTTTAGATCACAGGAAGAAGAAAACCACATGCAAATCCGTTCTTGAATGATCATCCATCGGTTTTTGTTTTTTTTAGCGGTGCTGGACGAGTATTTCAATTCTTTTATTTCGGTCTAGAAAAATCACAATCAGCCTCCTCCGCCGGAACAACGGCCGCTGTCGCGTCGGCGCAAGAAGAAGAAGGACGACAGCTAAAAAACGTTGGAGCAGCGGCAGGTAGAGCATCTGTGCAGCAGACCCCAGAAGTGCTACGTACGGAAGACCTTTCGACGTTCAAGGCGGAACTACACGGCGCCAAGGGTCCGGAATTCCTTCAAGAACGAGAACCACAACAGCTGCATGATCCGAAGACAAAAAAACTCAACGCTGCACCACCACCACCACCGCAAGAGTTTTTACTTGGCCAGGAAAATGTTGATGCGCGGGAACATCTTCAACGTGGTCCAGATACAGAAGCTCCGCTGATGCTGGAAAACTACCTGCTGCGACCGCACTACCGCGTCCTGCCATCGTTTGCTACTCGACGACGCGAAGCAGAAGTAGATGTTGACCTAGGGCAACAAGACCGAACAATCGTCGGGAGTTGTACTAGTGCTGACCACACGGCGGCTGGTGATCTCAAAAACAATTACAACGACCCCGACGATATCTCACGAAAAAACTGTTTCACTGTGATGATTTTGCAAGTTTTGCATTACAAGTTTGTTCTGCATCACAGAGAAAATTTGCCATGCGAGATTCCTAAGGGAAAACAAAGCTAAAAAGCCATTGTCTTGCATGTGTAGCAAGACAAACACTTGTGAAATACATTTTCTGCATTACAAGTTTACAGTGAAACAGTTTTTTCTGGCGATAGACGAGCACCAGGAGCTAGTATCCTCGTCGTACTCGCGGGAGGTTTTCGTGACCACGGGAAGGAGCGGAAAAACCTGTTTCACCGTATCGCAAGAAAAAACTGCTTCACTGTAAACTTGTGATGCACAAAATGGAACACAGAAATATTTGTCTTGCTACACATGCAAGAAAGTGGATTTTTAGCAGTGTTTTCCCTTAGGAAGCACGCATGGCAAGTTTTCTTGGTCATGCGTAAGGAACTTGTAATGCAAAAGTTGCAATCATCCTTACAGTGAAACACCTTTTTCGTACGATACACCGTGCACGAAGAAGAATACCTGAACGACGAGCGACGGCTCTATTTCGAGCGGCATATGAACTGCAAAAGCATCGTACTAGTATAAATTGCATTACAAATTGGCTTAGCATTACAAATTCAATCTGTAATGCGGATTTGCCTATAACAAAAAGATTTGTAATGCATAAATGCAAAATTTAGTACGAGTGCGATACTTTTGCAGTGCATACGGCAGCAGAAGTACCAAATCCGCCCGCACGAAAACATCTGGTGCAGCTATGACAAGCACGGTTTTAATATGGCAAAAAACACAGGAGCACGATCTTCTAATTCTTGTCATCCGGCACTGCATCAGCATCCACACGTCGACCCAATCAATAACCGCGGTACAACATCACTATCCGCGCCGAAACTAGACGACTTTTGCGAGCGGTACAAAGACGCTTCGCTCATCTTGCGGCTCCGCAGCGGCCTGATCGCTGGGTTTGACACATTGTTCGGGATCGGTGGTTTAACGGGAAGCACAACAGTATGCATCGCAAAAGTATCGTACTCGTACAGTGCACATCAATCATGCATAGACAAATCTCCTTTCCAAGCTAAATCAGCATGACAAACTCAAACTCCTCCGTCTGTCATGCTGAGCGAAGTTGTACTGGATTTGTTGTTCCTAGTACGATACTGTTGCAATGCATAAGCGGCCGGCGGGGGACGAGAAAAAGTCTGCGAGAAACATCAGCAGCACAGCGGATTTTTTTTCAATAATCCACCTTCCGGTCTCATCCAGAGGTTTAAGCAGTTTCGAGCAAGAATGCACGAAAAAGTCTACGGATCTATCCTGTGCAAAAGTATCGTACTCGTACTAATTGCAGATATGCATTTACAAATTTCTTGCTCAAGTCAAAGCCGCATTACAAATTCTATTTCGCATGCTGGGGCAATTTGTCATGCGATTTGTACTAGTACGATGCTTTTGCAATGCATAGGATCCTTCAAACAGCAAAAGTTCGGAGTTCTGGAGAAAAACAACTCCTTGACGATGCCGCTCACGCACTTCTGCCCCAAATTATGCAAGAAAAAAACTTCTGTGTAGGTGCAAGTGTAAGTCTGTGATGCAGAAAATGGAAAACAGATACAACTGCCATGCCAGTTGTAGACACCCATGAAGTATATAGAAATCCTCTTTTCGTGTGTGTTTTCAAGTACTAAGTAGTACTAGTAGGAGTGCATGAAAATAAACTTTCTGTGTCAGCATAGTGCGGAGGAAGTTGTTTGTTGTCATGCTCTCTCACAACTCGAAGACAATGACGCCTCCACTAACACAGTTTTTTCCTCGGATACAAATGGCTTCTCGGCCATTACGTTTCCCGTTATTTTTCCGGTGTGGTAGATTATTTCGCATCTCCGTCCGGAACAAATGCGGACGATCCGGAAATATCAATTGCAAATATGTCTGGGTCTGGAACATGGCAATCTGTCATGCCAAATCTGAATCATACAAAAATCTGTGTTGCAGGATTACCAAAAGCTGGCCACTTTTCACCAAGTGGGTAGGGCGTTTCTCATGCAGAATAGGCATGATAGAGGTCTCACAGAATCTGTCATGCTAGGTTCTGCATTCCAGACCTCATGCGTCATGTAACACCTGCGTCACAAGTTTGCATCTTTCCAGACCCAGACATATTTGCAATGCATAGGAAAAATCTTTAACGGGAACAAGATTTGGATTTCTACCTGCTTCCTCGCCGCAGCGGTATCCAAGAGAAAAAGATGAAAGCTGCGTTTTGACGTACTCGTATTGAAAACATGAGTTTTTACTAAAAAGTGCGCATCTGTATTTTTATGTTGTACAGCATGCAACTTGTTGACGATTATGTTATGCGCCTGATGGTCATGGGCATGCTCTAATGATAGAAACCACGTGAGCTGCGAGAGGTAAACTTCTGTGAGGCACTTACTACCACCGAAAGAGCGCAGTTTTTTGTCTGCATACCCGGCGGCTGAAAATAGCGAACTGTCCAGCACACAACCGCTTTTCAGCAGCGACCCCCACTCGAGCAGGTGAGGAACAAGATAACCGTGCTGGTAGTTGTTCCTACTTCACTCAGCTTCTCACGACGGCGCCGCTCGGTGCTAGCAGCAGGACCTCCACGGGAGCTGCACCAAGAGCCCGCGACTTTTTCTCCTCCTGGGCTGCAACATCTAGGAATAATTCCGCGGACGACCAGTACGTCTCCCCTCCTGCGGGGGTCGTGCTGTCGTGCTGAAGTTGGATTTTGATTTGGAGTTGTACGCGAATATGACCACACAGTTCTTGTGCATTGCCTTGTAATTGAAAACGAAGCACTTACAGTTACAACATTTCTCGATAATTGAAGTAGTGTGCTCCTGTGATTCGAGACATTTAATGAGCACGACGAGATCAAGATCAAGTTGAAGACGCCTGCAATGGTAGTCTACTTACCACTGGTACTGTTGTGGTTTGATGAATATGGAAGCTCGTTTTTCGTCTTCATCAAGAGCAATGATGACAGCGCGACGGCATACGCGAAGAAAAATATTTGATGAAGTAAGTAAGTAATTATAAATGGAGTACGCGAGCAGGAACGTCGGCAGTAGATGGAGTAGTTGTAGGTCGGCTGCACTTGCTGGATACTCAAAACGCTGATGTTCATCTCCTGCTTGGGAACGTGCTTCTACTGTTTCCACCCAAGCGTGGTTCGTTGTTGCTGCGAAGATCATAAGAACTACAAGACCGCTTTGACAGGAGCTGTTCTCGCACGTGTTTTGGTTCTTTTCCAATTCGAATTCCAACAAGTACATAGCTTTAAAACTATATCCGTTCGAGCTGTTGGTCGCGGACGCAGGAGCAGAACTAGAAGCCACTGCACTACTTTGCATAACTTGCAGTACAACTCGAGGAACTCCATCACAAAGTTCGTTCTAATCCTCAATCGATTCTCCCATTACTCCTTCCTGACGACTACACTAGGGACAGTGACAGATGATCACGCGGCTTGGAGATGCTCTCGGATCCGTCAGTTCGACAAAGATAGAGTTTCTACTTCTACTTCTATCACACGACCATGATCGATCAACAGAGCTCTATTCACTACACTAGCCAGTACATAATCTATCAGCGACATCTCTTTGTCTTATTCTCGGCGTTTTCTTTCTTTTGTTTATCGGCGCAACTTGTAGAAGTGTCTGGTCGTACTGGAAAGACTTATGAATAAAAGTTATCATGTGTGTCTTTTCTCTGATGTTTTTCCGTCCATATGAAGATACTAGCATGTAGTTACAATAGCAAGATTGGAAAGAAAGTTTTATCACAAGAAGATGTCCTCCTCCTCCCAAAGTAACAAAACGACGTCGGGAAAAGCCAACCCCACTGATGCCAACCCGCGTGAACCCGGCGGAAAAAAAGGAGCAAAAGCGACCACGGCGACGTCTGGGGCATCCAAGAACCTCACTCGACCTGTCACCGTAGCACCCAGCATGGCCGCCCGCCGGGTGCCGGACTCCATGCGGACGAGCGCGGAGGACCGGGAACAAGGAACACTTGGGAGTAGAATGATGATGTCTTCCCGAGGACCGGTAACTGATATTAACGACGCTGCACAACAACCACCAAATAACGGCCGTGGACAACCTTTCTCATCTGCTAAAGCCGCAAGTAGCAGCAGTGCGGACAAGACAAACGACGCCAACAGAAGAACGCCGACGCCGAAGCAGGGAGACCAACGAAACGGACTGACTATGCATTGCAAATGCAAAAGCATCGTACTAGTAGAAAGCGCATGACAAATTCGTTCAGCATGACAAATGGAATTTGTCATGCTGTTTTCCCTTGGGATGGAAGTTTGTAATGCATGATTGCGATAATTACTACGAGTGCGATACTTTTATTTTTGCACAGGATACTGACTTTCATGTACGGGAAATGGGTGGACATGGAACGCTCGCTGGTCAAGGATGTGTTCCCCCCCGAAGTCGTACAAGAAGTGCAGGACCAGCTGAACGCTTACCGGGCGGAAAGAGTATCCTGTGCAAAAGTATCGTACTCGTAGAAATTGCATATGCATTACAAATTTTTTTCTCAAGGTGAATCCGCATTACAAATTTTATTTCTCATGCTGAGAAAATTTGTAATGCATTCATACGAGTACGATACTTTTGCAATTCATAAAGAGCCGCCACGGACCACTCCTACGCACAGGAGCTGCGGGAGCGCGAGCGGATCCAGGGGACATTGTGGCAGAAGAGGTACCAGGAGCTAGAGGAAGATTTCAAAACCCTGGACCTCGTGGCAAAAACCGATCTTCGAGAATTGCCATTGAAGGTGGGACAGGCCGCCAAATTGCAGGAGGGTAACCGAAGCATCAAAGGCAGGGAACAACAACAAGATTGGACCATTTTCTGTCCGGATAGCGAGACCCGGAATCGGTGTCTCACCTATCACACCCTGTTCGTCGACGCGCCCGCACTGCGTGGCATACCAGACGAGAAGTGGCGGGTGCCGGGACAGCCGGGCTATTTGGTTCCCAAGGGGATGGCCGGGCGGCGCATGAACAGCAGGGACGAGGATGTGTATGGACCGGAAGGAACTTCTACTACGAGTGTAATATTAAAGCAGCCACAACTGGATGGGAATGATCGCGAGAAAAGGAGCAGCAACGAACAAGACGAGGAAGCGCAGATAAACCCTGTTGACAACTTCAACTTCTCGCAGGTCCAGCTGACCGACTTGAAGGCGCTGAAGGTGAAGTTCACAGACTGGGCGCGGTGGGCGGTAAACAGCGGAGCCTGGACCATGACCAGGAGGGGAAAAAAACTGGCGTCGTTCGAAGAAGCGATCAAAAAGGATAGAAAGACAAAGCCGGTATGAAATAAAAACGAAATTTGGTCGTGGTCGTGTGTGTGTATTGCTGTGTCTGTTTATGTATGATGAATTCTCGACATTGCAACACTTCATTATGTGATTCGACCACGACAAGAATCTAATGCTTCGTGGTGTTGCGGTCTAATAAGGTGTGCAAGAAGATGATGAAAGACAAAGAGTATAGAGAGAGAGACGACCTGATGTCATGTGTGACTCGAATCCTGAGTGTGGTTCTTTGTCATGCTTGCATTTATTGCGAGTAGGGGACAACTTCGACTTCCTGATACGACACAGACAGACCCTGCTTTCGATTCCATACAACCCGGCAGCTCCTACAAATCATAATATGATGGAAGTCGACGACCAGTACCAGCAGCAGGGAGCGGAAAATGAAACTAAAGCCGCTGAGCACGACACAAATGCTCTAGCTCATGTTCATCCAGAGGACCTCCACCCCACAAGAAGGACAAGAGCTGTCCTGGGCGGGCAAGGACTAGAAAATGAAAACATGCAGAAAGAAAATCAGGAACAAAGACTGACAGCAGCGTCTTCATCCAAAGGGGACATTTATTCTTCCGACGAAGACGAGAGTCTGCCTCTGTGGCCTCCCCGGTACCTGCGTTACTCGTCTGAGGAGGAGGATTTAGATTTTACAAGCGAGGAGGAGACCTCCTCCGGTAGTGACGGGGACGAAATCTTCAGCGACGGGGAGGAAACGAGTAGCGACGAAGAACCTGCCGGGGAAGAGAATCAGGATATTGAGCAGGCCGATGTGGAAATGAATATTGACCCGGCGGCACAACCACAAGATACGAAGGTTCAAGACAGTACTTCCGCTTTTGTCTACATTCGGAACAAAACCACGGGGAAGACGAAGGTGATAAAGCGCGGGGACCTTCACAAGTATTGTCCGAACTACATAGAAGATCATAGAAAGATGTTGACTCGAGGTGAAACTGCAGCTGCCGTGAAGAAGCCGAGGCCAACACGCGAAGAGGTTGTTGAGGCTGCAAAACGCGAGAGAGCGAAGCGGGAACAGGAGCTAACCTATCAAATGTAAAAATGTCTGGGTCTGGAAGATTGCGAGATTTGTCATGCATATTTCGGATCACGCAAATGGCGTCTGATGCAGGCGAAAGCATCACAGGCTTGATGCACGCCTCATGATGCCTGTCCCGCATGAGAAACTTCCTACTTGCGTGCCAAGAAATGGACAGCTTTTGGCGCTCATGCAACACAAATTTTTGTGTGTTCCAGAGTTTGCATCACAAGTTCCAACCCTTCCAGACCCAGACACTTTTACATTTGATATAACACGGCAGCAGCGGATGTTCGCGATTTTTCAAAACATGTATGAAACTGCACAACTTTCCAGCCTTCCTTTCAACATTTGTCATGCAAAATACCGAATCCACGTGACGTCCACCTCTTGCCTCTAAAATATTCTGCGCATGACAAGTTTTGAATGCCCGAACAGAACTACGATCCATGTCCGGATTGGTCATGCAAAAGCTACACCTGTGGGCAGCTTGTGATGCTGCTCATGCTCTACAAAACAGGGGGACGAGGGGGACGGGATGTGCAGTCTGATAACATGCAGAGTGTGGAACAGGATTGCGCACAGTGCGTGGAGAACACGCAGCTCTTCACGAAGGTCCCGCTGGCACAGTTACTCGTCGCGCAGGAGCGGCTGGCGGGAACGGAAAAATTACCAAACAACACGGTGGTGAACCAATTTGGGAGCTACGTGAAAAACGACGACCCGGGAAAGCGGAGTTTGCAGGACAGACAGCGGACAGCACAGGAAAAAGTGCTCCCGTTGCCGTATGATTTGTCGCAGCGGCACTTGGACGCGCAGCTGCACGACCGCAACCGGGAACGCTGGAAACCGACCTACTGGTCTTTGGATGAGATTCACGAGAAGGCAGCGAGATTTACGGAGAAAGTGGTAGAGGTGGAAATGGAACAAGTAGTAGATGCAGGACGAAAGAATCAAGTTCAAGGTGGACCACCTCCTCGTCCTGTGGAGGACCACATGAACAATAAATCTCGTGCAGCTCATCTCCTGTCGGACGGAGAGCATTCACGTTCTGCGACTTCGGCTGCCAACCGCCACATCGTCGCGGGAGACACGGGACGACGGGGCTTGCTGTCAAGAAGTGACGCAGTATCCAAGGGGAGAAACGTGTCTTAGTGATAGAATTTGAAGTCAATGATCTATAAGTAGATGCACAGTTCATCGCATTGATGCCCCAGGAGACCACGAACGATTACGATTAGTAGGGGCCAGGCTCCTCGTTGCACCGTGGCCCGCACGGTCATTTGCGATGTCAGAATTATAGGAACACGGCACGAACGAAATAAGCAAGACACGACTTTTTTCTGTAATATACAGGGAATAAAGGTGACCAGTGTCAAGATCAACTTGTACGAAACGGTAAAGAGAACGACGACGACGACGGGAAGATCTTACCAGGTGGCACCACCTGCGTGCGCAAACTCTTTCCCTTCTACCACACCTTCGAAATATCCGTCGACCCCGTTTCATCTGGGAAGAAGAAGTTCCTTCCTGTAGTCGAGAACCTGATCGATGAAAACACCTACGACAGCCAGCGGAACCGCGGCGCCAAGAACGCGAGAATCGTCCGCGTTTTCGAGCGGAACTATTTTACGAAGGCGTTTCTGTGGGATGTGCGGATGGAAGACTTGGCTGCGTCGTGTACTTCGGCAACAACATCGGGGATGACGATGGACCACGACAGTCGTGTCCGAAATAATGGGTCATCCAGCAGTCGTTCTTCAACAGCCTTTGCGTTGAGTGCTGCACTGGGCAACGGAACAGGTGGACCTAACACGTCACCAACAACTTCCGGACGTCGGATCACCGCAAACTCTTTGCCGGACCGGGAGCGCAGACTCAGTGAGTACCCGGAAAACCTCCCCGCGGGTCCCCCTTTATGACGCGCTCAGGTGTTACAATGTCAATCGTTGCAATAGAATATGGAAATCTGTGATGCAAGAGTGCATGATATAGCCAACTTTCATAGGATCGCGCAGGACAAGTTCCGGCGCCCCAAACCCCACTGCAATTATCTGGCGAAATTTGTATTTCAGAAAGTGGAACGCCCTGCGAGTCTGTCATGCTCATCCCGCAAGACAAACCTCAGTTTCTGTGGTAACCGATCTGAGATTGTAACGCCTGAGCGAGTTATACCCTTCGCCGGTGTTTTCTCCCGGCCCCATCAAGTTTGATCCACCTCCCAAACGACCGCCGTGTAGTACGAGCTGCAAGAACCCCAGCACCCCCGCAAGAACAGATTCCTACAACAAAAAACACCTGGAACACGACCTTGCGGACGACCCGGGGTTTACGAATGGGATTCTTCCCCCTGAGTATTTCGAGGAAGACGAGAAACAACTGCCGTGTGGGGCTCCCTTTATACCTATTAGGAACAAGGACGGCACGATATTATTGCGACAGACACGACAAAACGTGCATCCGAGCTGCAGCCGCGAGGAGGAAGAGAACAGCCACCATCAGCAGCCTCGCCCAGCAGAAGATGCGACTTCGGGAGGAGGGGAAGAAGAAGTGCTGCGCTTGGTTGACTGTCGGGGAAATGACGTAGTTCGCGCCTGGGATGACGATTTCATGCACTTCGAAGACCTGCCTCCCGAGGCACAGGAGCTGGTTCCCATGCCGGAGATTCTTTTTGCTTCGCTGGGTCGTGGAAATAAGAGAAAGCGACGCAGAAGTGGGGCGTCATCTCCTTCTTCGTCCGAAGAGCGCTCGTTCTCGTCGGATCGCAGTAGCTGTAGTAGTGGTTCCGAGAGGATGGAGCAGAAGATCAGGAAGAAAAAACACAACTACACAATTGACAAACTTCCGAAGTTTGTGTTGCCAGACCACATGAAGATTCGCGAGTTCGGAAAATTGAAGGGCCAGTTTGGGTATGAAATTCGAAAAATCATACGTCGGATGGGTTTCAGGACTGAGAAAACCAAAAGAAAAAGAACCTGTAGGTACTTCCTACTCGTCGTGCAGTTTGTCGTGCATCAAGGGGTCGCTCGGCCCGCGCACCTTTGCAGAGCCTGGCGAGGAGCGCCGTTCTTCCATCTGGTATATATAATTGTGCACCATAAACAAGCAAAAGCAATGCTGCTCGTGCATGATGCTCGGAGGTGCTCATATGTCGGTGTGAATGAAAAACAGAAGTTGATAAATCCGGGTCATTCTTGTTTTGCAGACTTGGAAGCAGCAGGCAAGCAATGAGCTTTTTCTTGTCTCAGCATAAAAAGTTATTCAACTTCCAGTTTTCTGTCCGAGACGAACCTCCCCGCCGTGTTTGTGATGCATATCGACCCAGCACCACCTTCGGCTTCCTCCTCGGCAGCCTCTGCCGGTGGGAACGCGTGCGGATGGGAGAGGAGATCGGACGTACTGTTTCGTAGTGGTACGAAGCAAAGTAGTTGTAGTACATCGTCAGGGGCGGGTCTCAATTTTCCAAACAACCGGCCGCGGCGGTGAAGCAGGTTGCGACCTCATCAAAGTCAGGCTTTTTACGATGTCCGATACAAAACATTCTCGGCTCCTGCAAGTGCCTATGTCGTGACAAGCACCAGTTTACAACGAACAGCACAGGTGCCCGAAGATGCGTCCTGTGATGCGTGAACCCCCCGTGGTGCAATAACTTGTAAACAAATTAAGTGCGATGCGAGGGCAATCATATGCTCTTTTTATTTTCAGCAGATCAAGAAGTCTCGAAGAGAAGTAGATTGACATACTTGCAGCTGAACAGTAATTATTGGCTCCTTGTTCATCTTTAGTCCTTACATCCTGTTCCTGATCTTCATGTGGACCTTTGATGGTGGATCACGAAAAAGTGCGGATCATGTAAAAAACGCAGATCTTTACCGTGACCGTGAGCTTTAGAATCTATCAATGTCATGAAAACAAATGGGATCACCAGCTGGCCGTAACACTGAGAAAAAAATTCGATGTTGCGTTGAAAAGTTCAAAAACAAAATCTTTTGGCCGACTTGTTCCAGCGAGATCGAGAAACAGAAAAATAGGAATTTCTGTGAAAGATGGAAGATCTAGCCGTGATCAAAGCACCAGGCAGGCGGGTTATTTGTACTCTTCCCAGAATGATGAAAAATAAAGATTATGGACGCATTCGCATCAACGCATCCAGAAGTCAAAACCTGATGTGATCGCTCCTTCATGATGACTCACACCCTCGAGGACCTGCCACAGGTACAGCTGAACTAGAAAGAGTGAAGTTTATTTCCCTGAGTCTAGGTGTAGGTGTTCTCTATCTCTAAGTAGCTTATTGTGCCAGTCGCCAGTTTCCAACTCGATAGGTTCAGTTTCAGGTTGACTTCCCGATGAGGACTGGCGGTGTTTCATGAAAAACACAGGAGAAGGTTTACGAAATTAAAAACCCAGCCATGACGGGAGCATCTTCGCGAAGACCTCCGCAGGACAAAAATCGTCCCTCCGCGAGAGTAGGAGCTGCTTCACGATTGACCACCCTGCTGATAGGTGGCAACAAGTCCGCTAGTACCGCCCTCGACAACAAAAGCAAGACGACCCAGAAACGAGGAACGAAAGCAAAAACAGTTCCTCCCAGCACGAGAAATAATAAAGCCGCTAGTGTAACCTTCGTCGCTCCGGGGGACCTAATTTGCCGGAGTACCGAAAATACGTCTTTGTTGAAGGGAATCGGGATAACCGAGCAAGTAGCGACAGGACTTGCTGGAGAAACTACAACGTCCGCCTCGAAGAATAAAACAGAGCTCCGGGCGGCCGCTTGCGGGAAGCTGAAACAGGTTTCGCAATTGATTTTCGTTGAAACGGACCGGCATTTTGCGCTCACAGTGGGCGATGTTGTCGTGGGAAGGATCGTTTCGGTGCTGAACGGGAAATGGGCTGTGGACGTATAACTTTTTTTCAGTGCTTGATTTGTCATGGGGTTTTGGCAATAGGAGCGTGTGAGCGTCCACCTGGAAGTGGTCTGCTGAGACTGTTTCTTGCTCTCGAAAATTTAGTATCATGTTCACATGGAATTCGCACGAAAGGATATACAACTTTGACTAGGAAAGCAAATCATAAAGACCAAGGTGAAAGGACGAAAAAGCAACAAGTTGTATATTATACTTCCATTAGAAACTTCTACAACCACACCTCCAACAGGTCGGGCAGCCGCGTTTGGCCACCCTTCCGCTGGCGGCCATTCACCTGCCGAACAACGAGCAACGGCGGCGGACGGCGGAAGATTTATTGAACATCCGGGATTTTTTCAAGGAAAACGACCTCATCGTCGCGGAAGTGCAGCGGATTCTGCAGCCGGATTCCAGTTATGCAATGCAAAAGTAACGTACTAGTAAAAATTGCATTACAAATTGACTCAGCATTACAAATTAAATTTGTAATGCGGATTTGCATTAGCAAAAAGATTTGTAATGCATAAACGCAATTAGTACGAGTACGATACTTTTGCACAGGATTCCAGTTCCACCGCGGGAAGCCAGCAGGAGCAGATCTTTTTGCAAACCCGGTCCGCGAAGTATGGGCTGCTTCGGAACGGCATCGCGGTGGACCTTTTGGGCCGGAACTTTTCCAACACCGGTTGTTCATCGTCCTCAACTACTTCATCGCAACTATCGCGGAAAAACCCGAATCTTCTCTACGGCAGCGACATCTTGGGCAAAAGCCGCATTGTGAACGTCAGGTGTAAGGTTCGGAATTCATCTTGTGACGAACTCGTGTTAAGGAGCACAGCATCAAGTTGTGGCGCAGTAGAGAAGAACCACACACCAAGAACCGAAACATCAACGACCGCCAGTCTGCAGCTGATCTTTGGCGCAAATGGAGTGGTTTTTGTCGGCGCCAGCCCGTGGCACGGAGTACAACAACGTGGGGAAGCAGGCGGAGACGACTCATTGCATTTGGCGATTGACACACTGAATTTTTCCTCGCACGCACGTAACGCAGACACAACTGATGCTGCTGCAGCTGGTGGAGTGACAAGTAAACACAGGACTGCTCTGTCCAGGACTTGTCTACAAGCGATCGCGCTGTACCGAAAGGCGCTGGAGGAGATTTCCACTCAGGCCTCTTCCAGCAGTTGTGCAAATGGACGAAATGTAGGGATGGAGGGTGAGAAAATCTCTTTGAAGAGACTGGAAGAAAGAGTGGAAGAAATTCAGCGACAGGGATGAGTTTATTTAGACTTGATGTGGGCTTGCCGACGGGATGTTCAACATGCTTTTTTTGGCGAGCGTGATCGCTTCATCATGATAGATAAGAACGTACAACATTTATTGTGATACAAATCAGCATCTGAGACAACCCAACACAACGTCCCTCCTGCAAAGATACGGCCTCCACACGACAACTGCAAGCACATTTCTTGATGAGTACTCTGCATGTATATCCATGTGATGCGGACTTGCGCTTGGAGGACTCACCTCTATAAAGCGATGATGGAGCTACGACGAAAGCAATCAGCTATAAATGGAGAAATTAGAGAAGGTGAGGGACCACGCGCGTCAGCGCGGAAATAGATAATCCCATCATGGCACGGCACTTTCCAGGTTAACCACACTGGTCAGCCTCCACCATTGTGTTCCGCATCAATAGGTCCACGTGCAGTTTTTACACGTCAAATTTGTGATGTTTGTTGTGGACGACCACAAACACAAGTAGCAATGTCACGCGAGTTTCTTTTGATTCTTTTGTGTGGAGGACCAGTGGTCGACTTTATCCTTGATGATGTTCACAATCACGCGTCGCATACCAAGCCGCGTTATTCTTGTTCTCTGGGATTTGCAGAGGCTAAGATCCGGATGGTTCCCAGGGGAAAAAAGTTTTTGTTTTGTTCATGCAGCGTTTTCACCAAGTCTCACTTTCAACTTCGAGTACAACTTAACACTAATTGAGATCTCAACGAAATGGTCGTTGAGTCTGGACCTACCTGTTTTCTTGCCAATTCCACAACTACTGATGTCCGCGGCAAGAATTATGTAAAACCTGTATGTAACGTGGTAGAATATGAAACGCATCAAGCTATGGTGAAGTTGACGTGCGGAGTTGGTCCCATTGTGGAATAAAGCACAAACATACAGAAAAACGATCAATTTTGATGCCTTGTTTCCACCCCAAAACTACCCAGGGCGACTATCTAATTTAGAGACGATAGGGAACTGTACGGTAATCTATTCTCTACCGGACGAGGACTTACTTAGTTTGGGCTTTTATTTTAGCTTTCTTTATGTCTAGAGTTTCAAGTCTGGTTGAACAAATTACGGAATTCCCTGGTGTCTTGAATAGATTAGTGTCCTGTAGTTTATTCCTCCAGCAGTGGTTAGAAAGTTGCTTTCGTTGATGCTCTCTAGGATTAATTCAAGATTGTTCCCTGCAGATTGTGTTGTACTTGCCGCAACATCTTTATCTACGAGAAAGCTGGAGTTTTGCAGTTTTCGACCCGATAGGCCGTGCTTCTTTTCGACAAAGTGTTTGTTGTTCTGCTGGTACGATGATTCTTGCAGATATAAAGATTCTTGCAGTTGTACATGGTTTTTTTTTCCAACCACGGATACCTAGTCGAGCTGCGCAAGCTCGATTTGTTGCACAAGTTAGTATCTGATGCTGAAGCATATAATTAATCGGTATAAAAATGATTCTTGCACTGGCCGGAGCCCGGCTAACACGATTGATTTCGCGTGCCGAGATAGTAGAAATACTATACAGTTTTTCATTTATAAATATTACGAATTTGATTATAAATACGACAGCAATAGTACAAGAAATAGAAATACCGAGTGGAGTAGACGAGGGCGAGGCCGATATGGGCCCAAGGCGAGAATACGACGAGGCGAGAAAACAAATATCCACGAGATTTTTCGTATTTTGTTTTACTTAGAAGTACGTGCCTAGTGTGCGGTACAGAAGATATGAATTCCATATGTTCTGAGCACGTACAACGGTAGCGAATATTTAGAGCAAGAAAAACGAAAAGAGCTTGCAGACCACTGTAATTAAGGCAAAATATAAAAATTATCGGCGATTGAAACGAAAAAAAAACTTTTCAACAAGCTTGGTGATTGAATCAAACTTTAGGTTCCAGTACAGAAGGTGTAGTACTACTGCGTAGCGGCCGAATTATACTTGGCTGCCCTTGCGGGACCACCAACAGCTTCACAGAGCGAGTTTGTATTGTAGTCACATGACTGCATATTTGATATCCAACAGTGGGTGAAGGTGAAGCTCAACGAATCTTCACAGGAACAACCAGAACGTCGACCAGAACAACCGCGAGCTGCCACGAGGAGAACTCAGTGCAATTTTTGCAAGGTTTAAGCGTGCGTAAGTAACGCTTTGCTTATTTCTACCACCGAAGTGAAGGCGGTCTTCGCGCGGTTGGAATAAATTAATAGTAGATAATTCGAGAGCTGCTGTGCCGGTGCACGACGACCGGGTGCAGCTGTTTCCGGATCACTTCTAGACGACCTCCAGCACGACCACTACACCGTTATTTTTAGATGATACCATCCATGAGGAGTGCAGTGTTGCGGAGCGAAACACCAGAAGCTGTTGAAGCATCTAGAGGGTAAAAGAAGTGAATAAGCACCAAGTTCGGTTGGCGGCCCCTGTGCCGCTCGAACCTGTTTCCAGAACTCCTCGGTTTACGGTGTGTGAACATCAATAATCGGAGGAACTTCATCGACCTGCACGCCGATTCATCTTCCTTGTTCGCCCGCGGTACAGAAGAAACAAGAGGGCGGAACTACAACAAGTGGATCCTTTTATTAGGCGGCGGTACTGCGGCTGCGCTTCCTTGCTACTGACGGCGGTTGTTTTGGACTTCTTCTATTTGAAACTACTACTTCTTTCTGTAGGGGCGTAGAGGTTGTACTACAACTACTATCACCTTCATGCCGATGAAGAACTACATGTCAACACCTTCTGCGTGTAAAAACCGCTGTGGAATATTGAGAGCATAAGATTTTCTTGGAATCGAGGAGCAGCCGACATCATGACAGCATTACGACAAGAACCAAGTGAAGACTAGGAGTATATTCTACGTCATTTTCTACTTTTTTTCGCGTTGGGAGAAGCAGAAGAACGAGCACTAGTTTTCGTTTTTCCTCCGCGAGAACCAAAAGGAGCCATTTCTGCTGCTCTTACTTTATTTGCGGACAAGTTTTGGCGGGAAATAGCCCGGCTGCACTCCAGAAGAACTTTGGACGCTGTCACAAGTGCTGTCATAGGCAGTAGAGCAGGCGCAGAAAGAGAAACACCAGTACGCTCAAGATGCGTCGTGGAGCGGGAGGCCATCAGATGCGGGGTAGTACGAGCACTACTTCTAACCATACCTCGAACACAGCAGGGACAACGCCATCTCCCGGGAAAATGAACGCGGCCGCGGGCCAGCCGACCCAGCACCACCCGCAGCTCCTCAACGAGCAGTACAACATCATGACCCAACAGCACTCTCCTGCACAACAGGCAGAATTTGCGTCCGCGTTGCGGGCGGGGGCAGCAGGCAACATGCAGCCGCAACACTCGCCGGACATGGAGCACGGCGAGGTGGTGGAGTTGCGCCGGCGCTGCGAACAGGTGCTCGCCCAACTGCGGGAACAGGAAGAAAAATTGGGTCCGAGTTCTGCGACGAGTGCAAATTTTAGTACTTCTGCCACCGAAGGTGTTGGTGTTAATATCAAAAATCCGGATCGCCAGCAGCTGGACGAAAGCACAGTCGCCTCCGGCATCATGCAGGGGCTGCTGGCAGCGGGGCATACTATGCAGCAACCGCAATACAACATGAACAATGGCGGCGGAGGGCCACGGAAGAATCACTTCGGTCAGATGAATCATGATGGTCGACCTGGTATTCTGCCCCCGGGTATGTCTGGAATGCACCGCAACAACGGGCAACTCATGACACGTGGCGGGGAAGGAGCATATAATGGCGCCTCTTCCGATGGCAGGGCGTCGACCATGATGAACACCTCCAGCTACGAAACGTCCGATCGGCGCATCCAGGAAGTCTTGACCACGCACCGGGAAAATAAAGAGCGGGGGTTTTACGAATCAAGTACAACTTCTAGTGCAGGTTTTTACAACAATGAAGAGCAATATCATCTTCAGTACAGCGAGCGAGCCGCTGCTGGTGCTGCACCTGGAGCAGTAGTGCGACCGTCTTCCTCCTCCACTCCACCCCCGGCCTTGGAACAAACGCAGTCCGAGTACCATTATCCGCGGGACAGAAGCCGTGTTCCACGGCAAGCTGGTGCGCATGATCATGCTGAGATTTACGAGCAGTACAACCCTGGTGGAGCACCAGCTCCTGCAGCAGGAGGAATTATACCTCCAGGAGGCACGATGCACCGTGCCCTGACCGACCTTGGCACGACGCCTACGGGAGGTGGGCGTGCTCGACTCGAGGACCTACGAATGCTATCAGCGCAGCTATCCCAGCAACAACGGCGCGTATCCAAAACAGAATTGACTACTGCTTCACGACCGTGATGAACTTCCATTTGATGTGTACTTGCAGAAGATGAACATGCACGGAAGCTGAAGGGGTCTTTTGTGTTTTTATTCCGGTTCATGATTTTCATTGTCTTTTTCATGAAATGTGTTGCAAGAAGGCCGAAACGTTCATGTTCGTGTATGTAAAAATGCGCTTTGTGCAAAGGCGTCACAGCCGTGGAACAGTTTTTTTCTATGGATAGGGCCAAAACTACGTTTCCCCCACAACCAATGGACAACCCCAGCAAGAGAAGTACTACCACGCAAGCGGGTCGTACGATCGCGGCCACAACGGGCACCACACGTCGCAGCACAACATCCGCGACCGTAGCTCTGCTTCTGCTGCTTCCGACAGGATCAGCAAGTATGGGGCCGCGCGGCCGGGTTCATCCCAGGTAGATCAGCATTACGATAACGGTCCGCCCCCGGGAATTGACCCGTACATGTCCTCCTCTACCAGCCAGCGCGTCGCCATGTCTACCGGTACTACTAGGCAACATCAACATTATTCCGTGCCCACCTCTGCTCCGCCACATTTGGCAAGTCCTGCGACGCCAGTACTGGCAGGAGGTTCTCAACAAAATACAACTTCCGGACGAGGAGAGGCGGATCATACAGGAGGTGTCGCCCACGACCACTCGCGTGTGATAGCAGGCTCTATTCCTGCGAGACCCACTGGAGCTGCCCCGCCCCCGCGAGGCAGTGCTTACAGCACCCAGACCGAACAGCCGCCCTCTCAGCCAACCTCGTTGCACCACGCGAGTACCGCGACACCCAACACGAGCGCCCGTTCGGGTTCCATGACGGTGTCGAGTTACCGTGGGTTTGACCCACTTTCCCCGAACGGGGGTTCGAACCCCGCCTATACGGCCACCACGGTCGGGGTCCCGGTGCTAGGCGGGGATCAGCAAGTAGGGCTTTCTCGTCGCGAGGCGGAGCAGACGGAACGACGGGATCATGATCTGGATCATCGTGGGCTGCGCGGCGACTACACTGGGAACAATTACAGGACTTCGAATACTACAGGAGCAGCCGCGTTGTATCACGGCAACAACGAAGATTTTTACAAAGCGGAAATAAAGCTGCAAGAACGAGAATATGACCCGTCCGCCGGAAGGCGGCCCCCGGGAATAAACGGCTATCGAAACCACGACGTTGATATCAATGGGAAAACTAGCGTCGACCGAGACCACTACAAACTCGTCCAGCAGTTGCATCAAACTTTTTCAGCAGGCACTTCTGCCTACCAGGACCATCCAGAGCGAGGACGAGACGAGGACAACTTTTTGCGCCAAACGGGAATTACAACGACGTCGAGGGAAATAAAGAACACCCGCGGAGGACACCACGACCGCCCCTTGTCGCACACCGACTACGCGAGCAGAGGTCAGGACGACGTATCCTGTGCAAAAACATCCCTACCCCAGAGTTGTCATGCAGATCTGCAAGCACAGGAGCATTTGTAATGCGCATCCCCATGGGAGGCATTTCCCATCGTGTTTTGGAACTTGTAATGCTGTGAACAGGATATTGAGGAGATGGATTTGTTATGGGGCTTCCCTTTTTAAACTGAATTACACTACAGCCTGCAAGAACTTGTCATGCGTGGCTCCCAAAACTTTAAGGTTTGTGTTGCAAAATCCCCATCTTGACTCTGGGGTGGGGACGTTTTTACAAATGATACGACGAGGAGCTTGCTTACTTCGAGCGGCAGCAGGACTTCGTCGGCCAGGTGTATAGAAATAACACAAACCGCAATGGAGGCCATGCAGCTGAAGATGCAACGATGATGGAGGTGCCGGGCGGCGGCAACAGAAACACCAACTCGCTCAATGAATCACGTCGTGGTCCTCGGGACCGCCAAGCAGAAGTAGATTTTTACCCGCCAGAAAGGACGTCGAGGGCCGGCGCGCCGTTGGTGCAGCAGATGGACATCGCACATCGTGGGTCCACTACCTCGCTTGTTCCTGTCAATCAGCGCAGCCAAAATAGTAATCAACACGCGCCGTTGTTCAAAGGCGCAGGGACGAGGTATGAGAGTGCACAACACCCCGTTCCCTCTATTTGGAGAGATTTTACGGCATGAGAAACACCAGCGAGCAACGAGACGGTGCATAACAAGTTCCTGGGCCATATGTAGGACTTATTGCAACTTCGAAGTTTTTCATGCGAGCAGTGCAGCCACGAGGTAGCGCAGCGTAGGAATGGTATATATAGGATTTTGCATGACATCAAGTGATGAGGGGAAGGGGGAGTTCTTGTGCACTCTCATACGAGGGGGCAGAATGACTACGGCGGAATAAGAACAGGCAAATCTTCGTTACATCACGACCCCGCTGCTGAGCATCATCGTGCAGTAGATGAAGGTCAGTTTGACTTTTTCCACTCTTTAACTGCGGGCTCTGCACCAGCTGGAGGGAATAACAAGAAGCTCCTGCACCAAAAGAACGGCTCCAAGTTGAAGGGAGGCGGTTCAGTACATGGCGGCCAGCGTGGTCAGCACTCTTCTTCGCAGAAGGGCGTGGGAAAACCGTCGCAGATGAACTATTCCTACGAACAGCAGGGTAGTATCAACATGAATAAAAGCAAAAATAAAGGACCACAAGTTCATCTGCACCACCAGAAAACGAACAATTACAACACCTCTGGCAACAACAACAAAACCGTTTCCCGGTCCACCAAACAAGCGGAAAAAGCGCTCTCGTCCTACATTGTGTCTTCTGCCGCAGCGGAAAGAAAGCAAGCCATTCCGATTGGGAAACAGAAACAGTTTCCGGTAATTCTCGCCGACAACTGCGATTTGTGCCTCGTAATGCACCACATCACCGACATGAAGCTGCTGCCCGACGAAATTTCGGAGATTGCGAAGGCTTTGGAGCTGAGCAAAATCGGGGTCATGAAGTTCAACGACATTGTATCCGCAGTGGAATTTGTCAAGCGGGTGGAGAATGTCTCGAAAAAAATTTTCGGGCAGTTTCTACCCTTGTGTGACGGGATAGGAGGCGGCGGGGGAAATTATACGACGCAGGGGTCGTACCCGTACCAGAAAAATACAACTGCTGCTCAGGACTCTCACTCTGCTACAGTTCCATCTTCTTTCGCGACGAATAGTGAAGATCAAAGTGGTGCTCAACCTGTCGGAAACACGACATCGAATGACACACAAGCAGAACGGGCAAGTACTCGGCAGCAAAATCTCCCGCCGTTTTTGCAAAACTGGATTGATACTAACTTTTCCATCACCGGCCTGCCTTCCATGCCTACTTCGTCCAACGAGGACTTTGCTTCTGGAACTACCGGCACGACAGCAGCACATCTCTCTGCGCAGAAAAACGAACTGCTATTCGAGCTTTGGCGACGGATTGTGAAAGAGGAATTAATTCAGGCAGAGTGTCTGTACGAGAATTTTTCCCTGGACGCGCTCGGCGAGTTGAATTGTTTGGAGGGAAGTTCTTCAAATACTGCCGGCGGGAAGAGGAATCAACACTCTGCTTCTTATCATCGGGAAGATAACGACAGTGACGGCGGGAGGCAGGCCAATGTGTCCAGCAAGTCCGGCATTAAGGGGGATCATCATGTAGTGGGAGGCAATGAAGAAGAAGAACCAAGTTCATTTCAACACGGCATCAACAACGAAGGAAAAAAAGCCCCGAATACGGACTATGTTCCTCCTGCAGAGAACGCGGATTCCCTGTGGGCAAAGCGTGATGACCACGTGCAGCTCACGGACAGTGCGAGTTTTAACATTTGCCGCGACGACCAAGAGGATCATGGCAACTACCTCGGTACTATGAACAATGCAGAGGAGCGCCAAGAAGTAAAGGAAAACGGAGAAGAACTTCTACCCTGGGCAGCTGCTGCTTTACTCCCGGGCACGACCGCAGCGACTGCTGAGGTTGTGACGCTGGATAGAAGTTCTTGTCACTACGGACACGGTGCGGCTGGTAGTTCATTCGAAGAGGAGAGCAGGGATTCAAACAAGATTGATTTCCCAGATTATGATCAAGATCACGACCACGCCGACGACGACAATCTGTGGGGTAAGCGTGCGGATTCGAAATCTAGCATTCACGATGGACACCTTCATGCTAGTGCGACGATGAGAAACAGTAGGAACAACAGCAGTCATCTCGAGTCGCCCACTCTGCCCCTGGTGTTATCTTCTCCGCCTGGAAGAACAAGTGAACTCAACCGCCGGCCAGACCCCCCTACCACAGCCCCACCGCCGTACAGCTCGATCCTATCGCAGCAAGACATTCCGTCGCCCATGACCAGCCCGGCGATAGCGCTACGGCGGCCGAGTGCAGAAACGCCGGTCGACCGTGTAGAGGATGATGATGCTGATGCCGGTGGTTCAGGTTCTTCTCCCATAGTTGCTACTGGTGAAATAGCAGAACATGATGGAAAGAATGACAACAGCGCGGCAGTTGTACCAGAAGGTGGCCTTGGCACCGACGAAGAATACCTTAGTGCGATGAAGGAGATGAACAGCACCAGTCTGAAAGACCAAATCATTTCCTCCGCGAGAGAGCTTCTACCCAGCGCTACGTCGAACACAGCAAATAAATCGCAAAACGCCACAACGATGGGGCCCAACATCACGCAGAAAAAACCAAACTTCCGGATGTGCGGTATTTTCGTGCGCGATGCGCACGTGGGGCACAAGCAAGGGAACGCTTTTTTTGTCATTTACCCGGAACCCATCATCGACCCAATGCTGCTTGACATGGAGGAGGAGACGGCGCTGAACAAGCACGACAGAGTTCTGCAACAAGACTCCTTGAGGAGCCAGAATGCTGACCAGGAAGATGTCGAAGAAGATGCGTCTTCTGCCGCTTCCTCTTCTTCCTCCAGCACTAATCTGATGGAGTACCACCTGGAAAAGCGGGCGAAGTTACTGCACGGCTTACTGGAAAACCCGACCCAATTATCCACAGAAAAAAGTAGCCTTTTGCACATTCAGCAACACAGAGTTTTTGTTCTGCATGATGCCATCAAGGAGTTTTTACAATGCGGAGATCATAAGGGAAAGCATGCATTTCAGGCATGACAGAGACGGTCTGTGTCGCGTGTCCCGCAACACAAGGCGCTTTTTTGTCTGCATAAAGATCCACGTTTCTGCGACGGAAAATGATTTTCACCTTCCCCGAAGATCTGTACAGCCAGATGATGCGCCTCCGGCTGTTTGACCGGCACTTGGAAACCCGAAAGGAGATCTTGAAAGCCCGGGCTGGGGAAGAAAAAATCATGGCGTTGCAAAACGAAGTGAATCAGCACAGTGGTGATCAAAATGGGGATGAGCAAATCCGAAGGCAGAACAACAAGTCCGTTACCGAGCTAAACGAGGAACTCGAAATTGCGGATTCGGGGCACCGCCCGTGGGTTCTCGGGGTCTGTGAAAAAGACCGACCCAGCAAGCCGGTGGATTTATTGTCCAGCGGGCAAAACGAGAATTTGCTCGCGAGACTGCAACAAGACCCGGAGTTTCGAAACCGCTACCCGACCGCTCTGGGGGCCGTGCCCGGGTGCTGTAACGAGAAATTATCAAATGCAAATATGTCTGGGTCTGGATCTGGAAGACTGCGAGACTTGTCATGCTTGTCTGGCATGACTCTGGACTCTGTGTTGCGTGGCCACAAACAGCTCCCTCCGCCTGTCATGCAAAAACGCAGCTTCCTATGCGGAATACGCAACATCACAGCGCGACGAAGAAACCTGTCATGCTTCACGGTGCATTACAGAGTGCTGTAGTATTCGCTGAGCTGCATTACAAGTTTCCAGACCCAGACATATTTGCAATGCATAAAAATGGGTGGAATACTACTTGTGTCCCTCAACGTTTTCTGCGGTGTCGCTCGGGAACTTGTTTTTCAGCTGGTTCTCGCACAGAGGGGGCATTCGGGGCGACTGGCTCTGCGTTCTGTCGCACAGTGGCGTGAAAGGGGACGAAGCTAGAAATGCTTCGGGTTCGGGGAAAAAGAACGGTGGAAACAACAATAAAAACGCGAAGCTGTTGTTCGATTCCAAGGTCGCACCCCCGGGGATTTTGAATCGCCCCAAAGTGGCGTCGAAACCGCTAGAAGTAGGGGAAGAAGTAGTTCCTGGGACCACTACTGCAGTGACCACCGCAAACAAGAACAACGGCGAAAATTTTGACAAGAAAAGCACTAACGGGGAGCAAGTCGTATTGGAGAACGAAATCGATAAGTGGCTGAAGGAGAAATTCAAACTCTCGTCCAAGGAGGCCAAGGGAGTAGAAGACAGCGAGCACACAATGGACCTCCAAAATCTTCTGCGTGCAGAACGGTACAGCCGACAGCACTTATAACAACAACGAAGTAGGCCATCTTTCCACGAACCAAACGGACACAGTTGAGGCCCTGCGCATGATCCCGCTGGCCCGGTTGTTCTGGCTGCTAGAGGGGGAAAGAGACGCGGACAAGCGAAACAAGTTCCACATCAAGGCGTTCCAGATCTGGAGCTCGAAGAACACGCTGAAAAAACCGACCCATGACAACCCGAACAGAGTGGCACCACTAGCGCAGGGGAATACCAACACGGGGGGGAATGTGTACTCGAGTTGTGCTGGTACAACTGCTCTTTCCCAGCAACAAGACCAACAGCTTTCCTGCTACGTTTTGTCGCCAAAAATGAAGTGGCTGTGCGAGAAAATTGTCCTGTCCACGAAAACCACCTCGAAGCAGTTACAGCAGCAAGGAATTGATGTCGAGGAGAGTGAAGATCTTCTGGATGATGTTGTGGCCTCTGACAACTCCCAGGTCCTGGCAACGACTACGAGGACGTCGCAAGAAGTACTGTCATCTTCCTCCTCCTCCTCCACAGTAGTTCACGTTGAAGCTGGTAGTACAACGACCGCGGGGCGCGGCGCTATTAGTTGTGACCCTGCTACATCAACTACAACTGTGGTATCAGGAACTACATCAGAGATTTGCACCACTACAACGGTCATCACCTCGCACACGACGACCAACAAAACGCTGTACAGTGTCAAGAAGACCCCGGGGCCGATCTACAGTGCCGGTGGCGCGTCGTTTCTGGAGCCGGGAGAGACTTTTGTGAACGGAGAAGTTGAGAATGTGCGGGTGGTGCCAAGAGTGGGAAAACGAGGAACAACTGGGGGAGCAGGAGGTGGAGAAAAGTGCTGGAATAGAAGAGACCATGACGACAGCACGATGGCGCACGACACCCGAAGGGAAGGAGATCAAGAGGTTTTTGACCATGACACAACCCAAAGCTGCAGCAACAAAATCGATCACGTCGAAGTGTTCTGGAATGACAGGCGCAAGCCACGGTGCTTTATGAGAGTGCACAACTCCCCCTCCCCCTCATTTGTGATGCAAAATCCCAGATCCAATTGCTGCCTTCTGGCACTGTATGCATCACAAATTTTGGAAGCCCATCAAACAGCAGTACTACATTGGGCGCATAAATTTGTCATGCACAGCATCCACGTGTGCTAGTGTTTGTATTGCAGTTCGCGCAATACAAATGAGGGGGAGGGGGAGTTGTGCACTTTCATATGCTTAACGATCGACCCGCTTGACGGCCCGGTCACTATTTTGACAAAGCCGTATCCAGGAAAAAAACTGTGTGAGTGTAACTGTGTAGGAAGAGCAGCATCACAAATTCGCTTTGCATTACAGGGAAAACCTGTCATGCGCAGCTAGAACGTGGAAATACGTATGGAATTAGCCTATGACGCAGATCTAGCATGACAAGTGTAACAGTTTTGCACTTTCTGCATCACAGATTTACACTCACATAGTTTTTTTCTTGCATAAGCCGCCCATCTGCTGTAGTGACACAACTGGTGGTGCAAAAATATGGCGTTCTCAACTGTTACATTCTCAACTGTTACATGAATTTGTCATGCAGAACTACCATCAAGATCCACACGAGAAAGCTGCTTCGCATGACAAATTTGCGAAGGGCTAAACAGCGCCTAAATCTGTGCAGAACTTGTAATGCCAGAGGTGCAGCCTCCCCCCTTTCACTTTTGCAATTCTTGCATCACAAAGCCATGTAACAGTTGAGAATGTAACAGTTGAGAACGCCATAAAAAATGAACGACGAGAAGTTCATCTCTAGTAGCTCTGCTGGAGGTGCAGGAGCTGTAGTGAAGATGAACACCGACGATGGCAGAAGTACAACCGCATCCACCTCCTCCACCTCTTCTTTCTACGTCGACGGGCTCGTGAATGCCGCGGCCGCTTCGGTGAATCTGATTCCCCCGTGCGACGAGGGAGCTATATGCAAGAAAAAAACTGTGTAAGTGTAAATTTGTGTTGCAGAAGATGCAACAGAGTTACACCTGTCATGCCAGACAGCCATGAGGTCCTCTTTTCATGTGTGTTTTCCCTTACAAACCATGTATGACAGGTTTTCTCTGTCATGTAGAGCAAATTTGTGATGCTGTTCCTCAAAGGAAGTTACACTTACACACTTTTTTTCCTGGATAAGCTAGTTACATGACGGAGCATAATTACGGAACCACAACAGTGACTAGAACCACGGGTTCTTTTGCAGCTTCGCAAAATCTTCTAAATCAACAGCAGTACAACAATAGCAAAAATTCCAACCAAGAAAACGACTTCCAACTGCACCGCAACGCCGCGAGACACTGTAAAACCGCCTTTAATAACGGAGGTGTGGCCGCCTCCGCAAGTGGTGACGGCGCTGTTGTTCCATCATCGCAGCGCGAAACTGAAGATGATGTTGGTGGTGCAACAAACCTCA
The DNA here is from genome assembly GCA_905178155.1 of Amoebophrya sp. A120. NCBI lineage: Eukaryota > Dinophyceae > Syndiniales > Amoebophryaceae > Amoebophrya > Amoebophrya sp. A120. The sequence goes on from CAJINV010000006.1 coordinate 3,059,940, forward strand.
AAAACAACAACAAAATTCTAGAATCCCACTCCACCCGCATGATTGAATTTCACTGCTCCCATATGCAAGAAAAAAACTCATGTAAGTGTAAGTCTGTGATGCAGAAAGTGCAAAGTTGTTTACACTTGTCATGCTGGATGTGTGTCATAACCCACTTTCATACGTGTTTTCACGTACTAGCTGCGCATGACAGATTTTCCCTGTAATGCAAAGCGATTTTGTGATGCTGCTCTCCCTACAAACTTACACTTAATACACAGTTTTTTCCCTGGATATCCCACAGTATTTCCAACGGCTCGCTGAAAATCGGGGTGCTCGTGCGGGAAACGAACCCGGCTACCAACCAGAGCTTCTGGGTATCATATGTAAAGACGTCCCCACCCCATAGTTGTAATGCTGGTCTGCATGCTCATGCTGAAAATGTTTGTCATGGGGAGCCCCATGAGAAGCATTTTCTAAATCGTGTTTTGGAATTTGTGATGCTCCAATCAGCATGATGCGCTAGATCTGGGATGCTGCAAAACTACCTGAACAGGATTACTCTACGAGGCCAAAAAACTTGTCATGCGCAACAGCCAAAGCGTAGTTATATATTTGTCTTGCAGATTTCCCAAGAACTTGGCTATGGGGTGGGGACGTTTTTGCACAGGATTCTGGGCGGAGAAAACCACGATGGCGACGGCCGGCGCGAGAAGGCGAACGCGGAGAAACGCAAAGTTTGTGGCGAAATTAAAGGGAGAAGGATACGCCGTCGGGAGCGACAACGAAGGTGATTTTCAGCACGATCCTGAGTTCGCGGAGGAAGTATCCTGTGCAAAAGTATCGTACTCGTATTGCATAATCATGCATTTACAAATCTTTTCCTCAAGGTAAATTAGCATTAGAAATTTTCTCTCTCATGCTGAGGAAATTTGTAATGCATTTATACGAGTACGATGTTGCTTTTGCACTGCATAGGAAGATGCGGTCGATGATGCGAAGGTCGACGTTGAAGACCAGGATTACAATACCCTGAGCAAAAACGTCCCCACCCCATAGTCAAGTTGCAAACTCGGCAACACAAATCCAGAAGTTTTGGGAGCCACGCATGACAAGTTCGTCTCTGTTGTATTGTAAGTGCATCTACTTAGCAAGGACAGCCGCATCACAAACCCATCTCTTTATCCTGTTTACAGCATTACAGAAACAGATCCCAAAACACGACTAGAAATGGCTCTCATTGGAATGCGCATTACAAGTCTTTCTATCTTTGCAAATCTGCATGACAACCCTGGGGTGTGGACGTTTTTACTCAGGATATACAACTACCTGCAGCACGGTGGAGCCAGGTCTTCCAACATGTCGACCGCGGTACGGCCGCGCGGAGGAGGTGGTCAGCAGACGTATACCTCCCGAGGAGGCCCAAGAACTTCCACTTCGGCCAATCGCGGTAGCACTTTCTACCAGCAACCGCAAGCGGGCCACCGTGGAAACAAGAATTACAACAGGATGTCGTCGACACGGGAAGTAGAACACCGAGGTGAAGGATCAGCGGTAGAGTACGATCCTCGTCAAGGAGCGGCCCGCGGCCCGCAAAATAGTAATCCTCGTGGTCAACAGCAGTATCGGATGAACGGAGCAGGACCAGAAGCGCCACCACTTCGTGCAGCAGGAGGTTCTACTTTTCAACAAAACCAACAACGAGACGCACAACTACAACACCCGGGGGGCACCAGCAGCTCTTTGTTCAATCGTAACAAGCAGCACACGACAGCGACATCAATATCTTCGGGTAACAGCTACAATTATTCATCGCACCACGAAATAAACTACCGCGGATCGAACAATGCTGGAGGAATGTCGTCGGCGTCGAATGGGCGTTTTTACTAGAACAAAAGTGGCGGTATACGTGTAGTTGTACACCGAAATTTTTCACTCGATTGCGCCAGAATTTGAGCCAGAACTTGATCCAGAACTTGCTCCAGAACTTGTTCCAGAACTTGTCTCAGAACTTGTCTCAGAACTTGTCGCAGAACTTGTTCCAGAACTTGCCTCAGAACTTGCCAGGAGCTTGATTTTGTGCCCTTTTTTGGCCCACCTTTTTGTCCCGTACCACGACGGCACGGCCGTTTTTTTCCCTTCTTTTTTCCGGCCCCCGAAAACCGTCTCGGCAAGTTCCTGAACAAGTTCTGAGACAAGTTCTGACACAAGTTCTGGGACACACGAGCTCGGCGACAAGTTCTGGACCAAGTTCTGCGCCAAGTTCTGAGGCTCGCAAGTTCCGGGAAGAGTTGGGGCTCTGGAGCAAGTCCCGCAGCAAGTTCCCGAACAAGCCCCGGGACAATTCGCGCCGTAACACGTTCCCGCGCTAGCGCCCCCCCCCAGCAAGCCCTTTGGGAAGTATATTCGGAGCAAGCGAGCCCCACCACGGGGCCCGCGGGCGAGCGTGGTTCGGGCCCTGTTGCTGGGAGGAGTGCTATGTCGGATCGAGCGCGCCGGCTTTTGCCGCTGCATGCCAGCGGCGTGCTCTTGGGGGCGGCGCGCTGCGGGGGCGCGGCCAGGCAGACAGCCCCGCAGCGAGCCTTGTCGGCCGGCCACATCTTCGGCGCCCCGGGGTTTTTTTGAATGGATTGTGGGTACAGGGATGCGGTGTTCCGCGCTTTGGCAGTGAAGCCGGTCTGGGTGTTCGGCGCAGTCTTTTCCCCCCTCGGCAGGCGAGCGGCGTAGGTGGGCCGGGCCCTGGCGCCGAGTGGCCCCCCGGAGTGTTTTCTTTGTTGTCATTGCCTCGCGGGCCGCTGAAGCGCGTTGCTTTATTCCCCGTTACGTTTGCCCAGCAAGCGAAGCCGCGTGCCACCGTGTAACGCGCGTTACACGCTGGCGCTGGCCTTTCGCCTGAGAAGGCTGGCTAAGCAGGCAGGACGCTCGAAACTCGCTCACTGGCCGCGCGGGGCCCTACTGGTTTGACCCTCCCGGAAACGGGCCGAACAAGTTCCGCGCAAGATCTGCGCGAATTCGGGGCACCATACATCTAGACCCATGCTTTCGGAGTAAAAAAGTGGCGGTATACGTGTAGTTGTACACCGAAATTTTTCACTCGAAATGAAACCTGTGTCGTGGAATTATACAGTCGTGAATTGAGGTCTGTAATTGGCTATGTTTATTGTTTCCACGTCGTCGACGACCCATGATATTTTTGACACCTGCTCCGGGTCGTCGTGTAAGCAATTGCAATTCTATTTTTTGCTTTTTTTCTAGCTATGCTCTCGCTTTTGTTTCAACGAGATTGATTTTCAATGAAGCGTTGCTGTGTGGCGTTTATTTTCTTCTGCCGGCTACAACGTCAAGAAGTGTCGAGAAGCTGATCGGCGAAAGCTTTTCCATACAAACCGACGAAAGCGAACGGAGCTAAAAGCTATCTCAGTGTTTATCAACAATCTTGAGGAGCTTGCGCTAGCGCCACTGTAGCTACGTACTAGCACGTTTGCGATATTATTCTTGTTGCAGAAAGAACTAAAGATATCGATTTTTTATGCAGTTAATTTGCATTCATCTTTTTGAAGTCAGATCTAAATAAATTTGTCGAAAGAAGAAATACAACGTATGAAAGTATTTCGACTTCTCAGCCTCACGTTGCAGTTTTTTTCTTAAATAGAGTCGAAAGCTACAGACAACACAGAGAGAAAATAAATATCCGCATAATTCCCAACGGCTCTACTCCTTCCATCTTATCTATTTTTTATAGAATATTTTTGGACCAAGCAGGCCCGCGCGAGACGGCTATCAGTTTCAGTTGGTTGCAGGCGTAGAAGAACTCAGGAAGATGTATATAGAGGACGTAGGAAAATAAATTTGAATTTCTGTTTGTTAGTACAATCGCGGCAGTTGGTGTGCGTAGTTGCGACTATCTTGCAACTTACTACCAGCAGAACTACGAATCTGAAGTTATTGAATATCGGCCTCAAGAACAGTAGTACTACACGTCGGGAGGTCAGTTGTGCCTGGACGTCGTGCCAGGATAGGATATATTCTGGTTAGTTCGACGCACAAGAAGGTAGTCAGTAATATATTCGTTTCCATAAGGCTAAGAACATATCTAAATTTCGGCTCTTCCGCTCGTTCGAACTTTTACTCGGACGCGAGTCGAGTCAGCGGGCGGCTGATATAGACACTTGAAGAAGGTGCTCCTGCCGGCGAGGCTGACCAGCGGTGGGGACTGCTACTTGCATAACAAATTTTTTATCAGACAGTAGCTCGACGCATAATTAACAAAAGCAATAGCTTCTGTAAATGCTTTCTAGAAGGATCAGCAAGCGGCTATTTTTTCTTGCGGCTTTATTTTACAGAGTATAATACCCTGTTTGTATTGGTACGGAGTTGTCTCAATTATATCATTTTCAGCAAGCGGCTGTTTTTGGGCTTCTCCACGGCGAAATGAATATGGTTTACACTCTCCTACTGATAAAAAGTAGCAAGTGAAAAAAAATCTCCAGAGCAGAGTTCTAGTGGGCAAGCGGCCCACTTCTGCGACATTTTCATCTATACGGGGTCCTCTGTTTCTAGTAGTAATTTTTTCGCTATGATGATGAATCCGATGATGTTGTCAGGAGCTAGTAAAAAAGGTGGAAAATTGTTGTTTACTGCAAATTATTGCACGGTACCACATCACGAAAGAGACTGCCAAAAAAATTCTCTCGCACCCAGACTCGTCCACCGCCTGGAGAAGAATCCTGTCAGAATGGTACTTAATATCGTCACTGGACAAAATAAAGTAGTACAACAATTAGGGGTGAGATAAAGATAATATTCGACTTCATTCACGTCGTTGTCTATTGGAACTAGAAGCACATCCACAACTAACTTCTCAAGCCCGCACAGGGCGAGCACAATAAACTAACTGTAGATGGTACAACTAGTAGTAAATCTTTACCAGGAAATAGAGGCCCCTGCGCCACGCAGGTCTATGCGTTTTTGGCAACATAGAAGCCGCGTCACGCTGACTGCTGGAACAATCGGGACAGCTGTGTCTTTGGTAATAAATTATGCCCTCGTATCCTGTGCAAAAGTATCGTACTCGTATTGCAGTCATGCATTACAAATCTTTTTCTTACGGTAAATCCGCATTACAAATTTCATTTCTCATGCTTAGGAAGTAATGCATTTATACGAGTGCGATGCTTTTGCAGTTCATACCTCGCTGTGTCTTTGGTACTAATTATTCTGATAGAGATTCCTTCTTTTCAGTTGCGTTTTTTTTTTGTCTATTACCGCGAGGATTTTCATTTGGCATGTCGAATTTCATCGCTTTTCTTGCTGGCATAAAAATGATTCGGTAGTTTTGTCAAATACAAGGTTTCAACATCGAGTAGAGCAATGATTGAGGTATTTGAATACGCTCGTTGTTCCTTTTTAAAGCGTCAACCAAAAGATATCGCACCTGTTTCTAATTTCATCTAGGGCGCAAAGTGACAACATTTTTGATACCGCACTTGTAAATCAGCTGCTCGTGAATTTGCGAAGATAAAAACTTGTTGTATCTGTAGCCCGACAATTACTGCGCCATGTTTCAAGAATTGATCAGAAATTCGACAAGCAAATATGCCCTTTGCACAAGAAGGACTAGTATCTGTAGCTGATATCCCCTGCGGGTGCAGTCCATATATTTCACCGGAATACAACAACAGACCACGCTTTCAAAAATATGCTTGTATGGGCACAATTTGTAGTTGTTTCGAGGTCAACTAATCGTAATCCAAGAAGTAGAGTTTGAATTCACTGGAAGTACAATCGGACGAGAGGCTTCTACTATGGTGGAAATAAAATACTAAAAATAATATGAATGTTTTTACTATTCCGCCGAGGACTACAGCAGCTTGTGGCTGTGGTACAACAAGGCGTCGCTTAGATGTTGGTCAGATCGAACCACGAAATAATCTGAAAAATTCTCGAAGAAATATAAGGCGATGCAGTTGCGTAAAAATATTAAATCTCGACGACGTGCTGTCATAATCTAGAACGTCGTCAGCGGGTCCGATAAGTGAATCCTCGACCTCCACCAATGGGAGCTCGAGTACATTGATGTTCCAACGTTGGAACAGGAACAAGAACAACTTCTGCGGTTGTCCGCGACCTGATGCAGAAAGAAGTACTAAACAGATCTTGTAAAAATTAGGCTGTTGACCTGGATAAAATTGATACGGAAAACAAGATGTAGCAAGCACCGCACATTCGTTCCGCAAATAAATCAATGTAGTTGATGAAGGTTTCTTGAAATAAACTTCACGCCGCGACGAGTTTTTACCACGATAATCGATCTTCAGACTTATTTTCAACCCTGGACGATCCGCATCCGAACTCGAAACTACGCGTGCCGATCTGTTCTTAGTTCCGGGTAGTTGTTCCACTTTGTATTTGCAGCACACGATAATTTCTTAATTCCTAATCTTATCATCATAGCAGCCTTGAATGATATGATTTGGTCTTGATGTTGCTTCATGTTGTTTTGAAAAATACTTCAACTCCCATCATGTGAAAACAGCGACACAAGAAATATTACCGCCAGTTTGTTGATTTCGGATGAGGTATCTACGTAGTAATTTCCACGACAAGTACATGATGAATTAGGCCCGCAGAATCTAGATAGTTATTCGCATTGTCTCCACCATAATTTAGCCTACTGCCTAGCGTTATCTTCACTTCGGGCACCACGACCAGGAGGACTTCGCTCTAGGAGCAGCGTCCGCCACGACGAGGATCTCTTGTTGCACGACCTCTACTGCTCCGGCGCCAGGGCGTTTGATCTGATATACTTTCGTCCAGCAGTTGTGGAGACAGAAACAATAACCCAAGCCCCTTGACCCCCCAAACCACGACAAGATGGCGCGTAACTTGGAGAAGCAAAAGCACTCCCTAAACAAGTACTGGGACCATCGAAATGCGATGGAAAAGGACGGGTACACCGGCCACTCGTGGCTGGCGTACAGTTATGACATTGCACAACTCCCCCTCGTTCTCATTTCTCATGCAAAATACCAAATCCACGCTTTGCCTCTTGTCACTATTATGCATGACAAGTTCTGGTAGCCGCCCAAATAGCACTACAATCCAGTGGAAATTTGTCATGCAAAACCGGCACTCTTGCTGATGCTTGTATTTTTGCCGTTCATGCTATACAAATGAGGGGGAGGGGGGGGGGAGTTGTGCACTCTCATAACAGTGAGCGAAGACCCAAAATTGCGGAGTCGGTGACCACCCTGAAGGAGGCGAAAAAATGGTGGAACAACCTGAAATGGGAATTGTCCGAGAAAATCATGCGGATCCAAAACGCCACACTCCCCGAGGCCGAGATCCGCGACATGAACGACGACATCAATCGGCTGATACGGGAACGAGGTTTTTGGGTGGACGCAATACGAAATCTCGGAGGGGAGGACTTAACGGCGCAGATAAAACCAATGGAACTAGACGGGAAGGAACTCTACGCACACAGCGGGTAAACTTATTTGTTATTCACCTATTCCAGATGAGCCACGCTGTGAAGATGCTCTTGACAAAGATAAATTGCGTTTTATTCAATCGCATAGTTTTAGTTCTTTTCATCTGTGGTCCCACAGATGAAGTGAAAGTAGAGATTAGAGATACAACATGAGGACATCGCTTTTTCTACTGATAAGTGAAGAATTTCAGTACGTGCATTCCATTTAAGGAACAATCAGAATCAAAATCGACGTTCTTTATCAGGTACAAATATTTCGGTGCGGCAAAGGACCTTCCCGGTGTAAGAGAATTATTCGACCAACAGATAGCCGCGGACGAAAAACGGAAAAAGAAGAAAGAGCTCTACGAAAACATCCTTCCCGATTATTTCGTATGCATTGCAAATATGTCTGGGTCTGGGAGAGTGCTGTAACTTGTCATGCTACATCTGGATCGTGGAAAATAAAATTTGTGTTGCAGGATTACCAAAAGAGGTCCCCTTTTGAACAAGTTTAGAGGCAGTTTCTCATGCAGGAGCGGCATGATAGAGATCTCACAGAACCTGTCATGCTAGGCCGCGCATGGCAGACCGCGTGGGTCATGGAAAACCTGCATGACAAACCTACCAGTCTTCCAGACCCAGACATTTTTGCATTTGATATTTCGGCTGGCGAGACGAAAATGATGTAGAGTTGCTTTTCGAGGAACAGGCGGCAGAAGCGGAAATAGCAGCGGACCGGCTCGAGGTATAGAGTTTGACATACTATGTTCGATGTGTTGATTGTGCATAACAAGAAACTGCAGCGGTACAACTACCTTTTCGCGTTCGAAAGCCACGATCTACGTAAAAATGGCGGTCGTATTTCCTCTGCATCATGACACGACTAACAGCATCACGCTCATGATTTTTCAACAACAAACTGCATGACAAATTTTTATGCACAACTATCTATCAGAACATGCCGGAGCAGCTTCGGAAGGCGATGGAGTTGCAGCAGCAACTGGGTTATGAACTGCAAAAGTACCGTACTCGTACAGATGCATTACAAATTTCCCCAGCATGAGAAATAAAATTTGTCATGCGGATTTACCGTAAGAAAAAAATTTGTAATGCATGACTGCAATTACAATGAGTGCGATACTTTCGCACTTCATATGGGTGTATCGGCGAAACACGGCACCACCTCGTTCTCCAAGGCCTTGATTGAAGAGGAGGAAAGAAAAAAGATGATATGCATGGCAAATGTGTCTAGGTCTCGAAGATCGGGCGATTTTGTCATGCATCTTTTGGAGCACACAGATGCTGTGGAATGCGCGCAAATGCATTTACAAGTTCTGTTCAAGCCCCTTGATGTTGCCCGTCCTGCATGAGTAACTCGGTATTTCTACGGAGCAAAAAGTGGACACCTTTTGGCGTTTATGCAACACAAGTTTTATTTGCGGAGTCCAGAGGACTTTGCATTACAAGTTCGGATGCTTCCAGGGGACCCAGACGTATTTGCAATGCATAGATGAAGGACGGGGAGAATTTGGACCACAACAAGAAAATTTCCTACGTCTACACGCCGACGGACGAGGAAATTCAGCGGCTTTTAACGGAGAAGAAGCGGCAGTTGGCATTGCAAAAGGTTTCGAAATACATAACCAAAGAAGAATTAGACGACAACGAAGAAAAGCGGAAACTCGCGGGCCAGCACTACGTGGAACCCGAGAAAGCGAAACGGAACGACTAGATTTTTCCGTCGTGTGCAGCTCTCTTACTACAACCGTAGTTGTCCACCTCCTTGAGGCCGCTATGAGGCTGTGCTTTTCCAAGAAGTAGAAGAACAACTTCTCTTTCTAGAGCTCAAGTGAAAGAAAGTAGTTTCATACCTCCAGCCGCATAATGTGGCGCAGAAGTTAAAATTGATTTACAACAGCACAATCTGTTGGGCGATTCTGTGCTGTGGCACAGCAGATAAAGTCGTGCTGGTGTGTTCGTGGTCGTAGTCGTGGTGATTCAGAACGACAGATATGTCCTCGCAGGAGATGACTAGATGACACTGTCGGCGGACGCTAGTACACCTTTGCCACTGCGATTGGAAACCGTTACAACAATTGGAAAGTGCACTGACAGTTTTTTTTTCTTGCAGCTCCGGCTGCATTGTGCTGCTAGTTGTAGTAAACCCATCACGACCTGGTGCATTTTCAGTTGTGTTATCTTCATCGTGCCTCCTGCTCTGCACTCTTGCTTTTGACACCGCGGCTCGGTGCAGCTAGTAGTGCTAATGTTGTGACCTTGCCGTAGTTTTCCTCAGCATTTTTGCCTCGTCGGTTTTAGAAGAAATCTCCTTGAGTAGACCAAGAACACTAGAACACGAGAATGACTCTTCGATCTCAAATAAAGTGCGGCTGGTGCGACAACCTGGTTGTTCCGACCTTCACAGCAAACCTGGGTGATGCAGACCAACATAAGAACTCCTCCTCATCTGCAAGTGGTACTACGCCGCGGCCCCCGCCGGCTTCAAACTACAGCCAGGACCGGGAGTGGACTGCAGGTGGTCACGAAAGAGTACACAGTGATCACCGTCGTGATCAACAGCAGCGGGCCGGTGAGCAGCTCTACTGCGACTCTTGTTGGACGTGGTGGCGGGAGAAAAAGCGACGACAGCAGGCGGCGGTCCCGCAGCTGCGCCTCACTGTGTTGCACGACCGGACATTTCTTAGCTCGCAGAATCACCAAAAGCTCGTGCAGCAGAGGACCCCTATCGCTGACGGGGAAATCCTCTACCTTCCCGGGTATTTTGATAGAAAAACGAGCGAAAAAGCGTGGGCAATGTTGCTGGAAGCAGCTGCAACGACGCGGCACCGTGGCGTCGAAAAAAATGAAAAATTTATACCTCCTCGTTCAGAATCAGACGACACCAGTGCTGCTAAGTCTGTGGTTACTACGGCCTGCTCTAAACCGTGTCCCCCGTGTTCTAGTGCGAGGACCACGCAGAAGTGCTTGTGTGAAAAAAACGCGGGAACAAGAACACAGAACTGCGAAGACGAAGACCAGGCGGGACACGCAGTTCTCGAGTGGAGCCAGCACCACGCTTTAGATTTGGCGAAATTCAGGTCTTCTGACGGCCACCAGCAGCAGTGTAGTTCGCAAGAAACCCAAATATCTTCAAACGCTTTCCACGCCTTTTTGTCCCAAGTTTTGAAAGACTGGGAAGAGCAATTCGATGTCACGGTGCGGATATCAAGTGCAAAAATGTCTGGGTCTGGAAGGATGCATGTTTGTCATGCACATTTTGCGTGACTCTGACTCCTGACGTCTGCGATGCATGCCCTAGCATCACAGATATTGTGAGGGCGTTCTGATGCCTATACCGCATGAGAAATGCCCTCTGGCCGTGGGCAAAACCAAGCCTCTTTTGCTGTTCATGCAATACAGATTTTTGGATAATGCAGACGAAGCATCACAAGTTCCAATCTTCCAGACCCAGACACTTTTACATTTGATAGCGGAAAGAGCGGGTAAATTTGTACACGGAGAGTGAGTATCCTATGCAAGAAATGTGTGCAAAAATAGAAGTGGACCAACTTGTGTTGCTTGTGTTGAATTTTTCCAGGAGATGAACTAGAGTTTGTGTTGCTTGACCGGCAACAAGAAAATCCTATAGCGAAACTTTCTCTTTGTCATTCGCAGACGGGGTTCGCAACGCGCACTGAAGATTTATAATTGTAAGAGGAGCATGCACCAGGGGAGAATCTTGAAAACAAAATGCCATGCTCGGATGTTGCACAAGGTGAAGATCGTGTCTATCCACGACGTCGATTTAGCAACACAAATTCTACTTCCGAGACCCACAGCTTGGATTTACCCGTGGATACTGACTGGAAGCCGTTTCACCAGGACAGCCACGGGTGGCACACGGAGAAAGTAGTACGGCAGGTGCCACCAGCCCGTAGCAGCACAAGTAGAGGTCAAGACGACGATGATGTCCAGGAGAGCGCAAGAATATCAGCCGAGCCCGGCAGTGAACATGGATACCATGTGGCACAGAGCGAGGACCACGACGACATATATTCTTCCTACTACGACGACGTCACGATTGCCGCGAGCTTTGGAATCAGACCGCGGGATTTGGCGTTTCGGCCGATTATTTCTCCTGCCAGTTGTAGAAGGGGAGAGCACGAGCAGCATTGGAGGCACAGCTGGCGTGGAGGCAACCAACAGCACCAGGACGACTTGTTCCACTTAAGTCTCCAACAGAACGCGGGCGACGTGCTGATTTTCGATTCCAAAGTGAACGACGTTTTTGAACACGGCGTGCCGGAAGTAGTGCTAGAAGGCGAGCGAAATGTCGTGGGCCACGCCGAGCACACGGAAGCCAAACTTCTTCCCACTCCTTCAGCTGCCGACGACGAAGTAGATGCGGATGCCTGCGAAGGGGGAGAGGGGGGAGAAGCGACGAAGACGATTTGGGGTGCTGATGTACGTTTGCAGAAGGTGTTCGCGGATGAAATAAAACCGAGGGCGGGAACTGCGCTGCATTTTACGCGTGCGAGCATTATCGCCTGGTGCTCGCGGAACGAGAATTATTTAGATCCGAGAAGACAAGACTGCAGATATTTGAGTCGTTGAAGATGGGGCTACAACTAAAATCATAGCAGTGATGGCAGATGAGGCGGAGGCCTAGGGCAAGCAGTTGTCCTGCACCTGCTCTTATTGTCACTGCCTCTCTCTAATCTAAATCTTTCACCTCTTTGAATAATTCATCTCGGACCTGCTACAACAATTCATGCCCCTCACGATGTTGTAGAAAGAATCTGAATTATCGTTCGCGAAGTACACGACCCTATCATGCCATGTAGATGCATGAGGAAAACTTTTCCTCATGCATCCGAAAAGGATCATTTAGCACCACGGGCACGGCTGCTCGGATGAACAACGGGATTAAAAATGATAGGAAATCATGAGGGAACACGATGAATGTCAATGAATTGTCGGTCACAAGATCAACATCCTCGTGGAGGAAGAAGCTAGTAAAACTAAAAACAGCTGTCGGTCCTCAAAGCTGCAGGATCTCGATCTCCCCAACAGTCGGTAGACACAAAATCAAAACCGCCGTGTTATCATGAGCAAGATTCATATAAATTTCGCAGAAGGTCGTGGTGGTCTTCTATGCTGTCGCCATGATGAAATGCATCTTGTCGCTAGAATCGTCATCGTGGCAAATAAGATCGATAATTTTTAAAATATTGATGACATAAAAAATTCTTGAACCGCATCAACCACTCTGATTCTACTCTGACCAGGCCTCTGATTTTTAAAAAAATACCACCCAAGAACTCCAACCGAATTCCCCGTCTATCAACTTTTTCTTGTGATTTTTGGAAACCCTTACACGCAACCGGTGCCCTGCTAAAGACCATCCAAGTTTTGAATCCCTTTGTAGTTGTAGGCAATTGTCAACTAGCGAGTCTTTTTGAATTATCACTTCCAGAGGTGTATTTATTTACAACATCGGTAGAAGGTAGACCACGTCCAAAGAGTTCTACATACATACACAAGGAAGTAGTCAACGCGGAAACAAAATCATGATGTCGTCTCTCCGTCGTACCATTGTGGCGTTTTCTGTCGCCTTCGTTCGTCCTACTACCATGCTCGACGGTGTGAACGGCCTGCGAGTGTTCCCGAATACTTACGGGGCCCCCGATATTTTTATGCCCGTATCCGAGTTCGCGCCGAGCACGAGCATGGACCAGCAGCGGCGTGCGGTGGGGAGCGCGGCGTCGACGCCTGCCTCGGCGCGCCGGTCGCTATCGGATGCAAATTAGTGTGTCTCCGTCTGGATTTGGAACACGAATAGTGGAGGAAACTTCTGAGTTGATGATCCTATGTGTCATCTTTCTTGGTACTGACATGAAACAAGCAACACACGAGAGAAGAAAAAACCGGGGGCATTTATTTATTGCAGCGGAAGATGATCCTGAACGATACCGAGAGTGAAACCCAGCAGTGGCATCTCTACTTCGGGTTCTTGCATGTCTTTACCATTCTGCATGAAAATCGACCGGACGACGCTCTTTGAAAGCATTTTCAATATGCATGTTGATAAATATGAATATCACTGTCACGTTAGGCAGTGGAACAGCAAGAAGGCGACACAGGAAGATTTGCAAATCCACAAAGGCAGGCGACGACGCAGGAACACGAACAGGAGCCAAATTCTTGCCGATTTGGTCGATTGGCAGGCTGTGTGAATTTTCTTTTTCGTAGAGGCCCCAGACACGACACAGCAGCTGCATCGCAAGCTTCTCGAACCGGAACTGCTTCTGCGGGGCCCCGGGCTTTTGGACCCGCAGCTGGCTCTGTGGTGTCGGACTCGACAAACATAGGCCGGCAGCCTCGCGAGCAGCCCGTGGGAAACCAATATGCATTGCAAACAGGTCGCTGGGCTCTGGAAGAGCAGTAGTATAATTCTGAAAACGACCCATGTGCACCCTTCCTGCGCGCGTGCGCGAACTCTGTATTACAGGGCGGAGGAGATTCGTGAACCCTGCAAAAGGCATTGATAAATGCATGCTGCGATGAATGAAGCAGAGCCCGATTTTCAATAGTGCTCCTGCTTTCTGATGCGAATTAGAAAGGGCGTTTTGTCATTTTTGATAGCTTCGTGTGCGTACTGTGGTCAGTTTATCTACTCTTATGTACAACTATTCTGTTTCTTTCACCATTACAACTTCAACTTTGTTCCAGACCCAGATCGATGATTGCACTGGATAGAAGCGAAACAGCAGGCCACGCTGCTGCTGTCGGGGTTACAACTGAGAAGAAGAACAACAAGAAGAAGAACAAGAAGGGAAGAAGGCAAGAAAAAGGTACGGGTACTATGGCCGATGTTTACTATGCTTTGGAACGGCAGGAACGGTACGAGGAGCAGCTTGCACAGCTGCAGCGTGCACGTGCGGAGTCCGCGCCGGCTGGAGATGCGAGCCTAAGCCAGGGGGAAGACACCGAAGTCCAAGGCGGCATTCAACAGCAAAGCCGAAAACATGTCATCTCTAGGCGCAGCACCATTCAGCGTCAGCGAAGCCGAAGCGTATGACTAGAAAGGTCATCGATCATCTTCTACGGCGGGGGGCAAAACGCACAGGGTTCTATTTGCTGACTTTGCAATACAAATTTTTGTCGAGTGCCCCACCTCTAAGATGACTGCTTTATTTTGTCCACAGGTCGACAGGGGTCAAAGTCGAATCGTTTGAACATACTTGCTACACGCAATTTACACGCTGGCGCAAATTTTGTGTATGTTCGAACTTTCCGCGCGTTTTTTTTAGCATCGGCCCGTAGTTCTAGCATTAAAGCAAGCTAGCATAAGCATCTGCACAGCATCTGAACGCCATACGAGCAGAGGCTAGAAGTCTCTGAAGTAAAGTATTGCAACCCATATATATAAGAAAAGTACAGAGGAGGCAGTTTTGCAGCGAATCGCGGAAGAGTTTTTCAGCGAATCGCTGAAGAGCAGCAACCACTGTGAAGTACTTCTCCGTACACGCAAACTCAAGCCAAATGATCAAGCACTTTCGCTGATTTTGATGAAGTTTTACCTTCGTGAACAAGTAGAGAACGGGTTCTCCAGCATGAATTATGTCGTGCAGTATAAGTAGTGGCTTTACCTCTTTTGATGTCAAAAGTTGTACGAGGGCGCACCAGGCACTTACATACAGCAGAACGGCAACAACCATGACGACAAGGACAAGGGGGCTGCGTCGTATATACAATTCTCACTGTCTCTGTGTCTGTCTCTCGAAACCCCATTCCCACTCCGAGTAAAAACGCTTAGACATCAGAGTGCTCGATTAGAAATACAGATGATGAACGGACCACTTCCACGAGCATACTTTCTTCACCAATAATATGCTCGAGTTTTAGGATGAAGATGATGAACTACAACATCAACCTTAAGCTTTTTGTACAATATGCTCACCTGCAAGTGCAAGCACAGGTAGCAGCATCCGCTAGAGTGCAGGATGCGCAATGAACGTGGCTGCACCAGGCTGCTCTTGATTTTTTTTTTGGTTCCATCTTGCCCTCCTTTGTTCTTGGCGCCGCACCTGTCGATGCCTCGTCAGCCGTAGGCAGATGATTTAAGTCATGTCATTTGTACGAACTTGGATTTTCATCATTTTTCGTCGCTAAGTTTTAGGAGATTTTTGCAGAGAGCCACCCTGGACTGTAGAGCAAATTTGTAATGCTGGCACTCCAAGAGACCTACACTAACACAGTTTTTTCCCTGGATACTTCTACTTTTTCATCTAAGCCTGAAGCAGACTATAGCAGTGCCCCGGATGAAGATGAACATAATTCTAACATCGCACTCCAGATTTCCGAAACCGCGGTATTGTTCCAGAAATTTCTCTTCGACTTTGTCCCTAAACTGTTTGAAAAGATCGAGACGATTGTGGAACTCGAGATTTTGTTGTTGTTCGCCCTGGGTTGGAAGATTCTGCGGCGACGGCTGAACATGACAGAAATTCGTTTTCTGCTCGGGATCGGCGTGATTAGTTATCCTGTGCAAAAGTATCGTACTCGTAGTAATTGCATTTATGCACTACAAATCTGCTTCTAAAGGTAAATCAGCATTGCAAACAAATGCAATTTATAATATACTAGTACGATGCTTTTGCATTTCATATTGGTTTCTACCTGGCGATTTTTGAGCTGACGTGCCAAACCACGAGCACCCTATCCACTGCAAAAGTATCTGATACCCGTAAGTATAAATGCAAGTCTTGCATTACAAATCTCGTTCCCAAGGCAAATCAGCATGACAAATTGCATTTCTCATGCTGAGCAAAAATGTAATGCAATCCATACTAGAGCGACACTTTTCCTTTTGCAGTTCATACACCTGCTCGGGCTACAAGCTGTCGCGGGACATTCTGCACAGCCTCGCTTTTTTGGTGATCATCGTGGCGGTAAACTTCAACCTGCACTCGCTGGGGATTCTATCAAATGCAAAAATGTCTGGGTCTGGAAAGCTGTGATGCTGAGTTGTGCATGATTGAAGCGCGTTCAAAGGCAGCCAAGCATGACAAGTTCTTCAGACGCCTGCTGATGCCTAGCACGC